>WNYA01001227.1:0-83586 GCA_019512145.1 Engystomops pustulosus | reverse complement strand
TGGTCCACCCGTGGGGTGTGACCAACCTCACTTTATTCCAACCACCACTGACCACTTGTTAATGCTGCACTTCCCACCGGCCCTCCTAGACCCCGCCACAGGCTGCGTGACAGTAAATACATTTACCCTGCTCACCAAAAGGGAGGGCGGGCGGGCGTTCGGTCCCTGATGTCGCAGCAAGAGGAAGAGGAGGAGGAGGAGGAGGAGGAGGAGCCCACATCCTTTTAAACCCGGCGGGAGAGCGACGCTCGCGCGAGACTCACCCACCCCCCCGCGAGCGCCCTCCGCCGCACTAGCTTAACCCCGGAACTTCCGGGTCACCCCCATCACGGCGGGCCTGCGCTACAGGCTCCGCCGGACCCTGCGCTCCGGCCCTAACTTTCCCCTGCAGCGCCCCCTCTCTACTTGTCCTTCCCCTGCAGCGCCTCCTCTCTACTTGTCCTTCCCCTGCAGCGCCTCCTCTCTCCGTCATTCCCTTGCCGTGATATTCCCTGTAGACTGGCACTACACATCATCACCTGCCCCCACTGGAACTCCCTGTTACTTCACTATACATCGCACCTGCCGTGATTACTCCCTGTATCTGTGCCACACCTCAGCACCCTCCTGGATGATTCCCTTTAACTGTCACTCGACAGCGATCTCTGCCCGGATATCCCTGTACTTCACTACAAATGCAGGCACCTGCCTCGGCAGGACTCCCGTGTATTACTGCACAGACACAGCACCTGCCCCGAGGACTCCCTTTCTTGCACTAGACGCGGCACCCCCCAGAGACTCCCTGTATAACTGGCACTAACCACGCACCTGCCCGGTGATTATTCCCTGTATACTGCACTACACAGCAGGCCTTCCCTGGATACTCCTCTTATCTGCACTAGTACACGCAGGCACCTGCCCCGGAGGATTCCCTGTATTTGGCACTAGACGGCAGCACCTGCCACGGTATGACTCCCTGTATGACTGGCACTACAACGGCAACCTATGTGGGGATCCCCCATTCGGTTGCGTCTCTAATCCCTATTATTACTTAATTCCTACCCCCCCTAACGGGCCCCCCAATAATACAACCGGACACCATGACATGTATGTGCGGCCACAGCACCCTAATTTTTATAACAATATTTTAGGTACCAAGATAAAATACATAAAATAACATGTCAATAACAGTATAACAACTCTATAACATTGCAAAAATTTCCAGTAAAAGTGTCTATGAGGGCCGGTGAAATGAAGAGTGTCCGCAGGGTTTTATTCCCTCCCCCCCCCCCCACGCGCACCGCTCCCTCTCGTTGGTGGTGACAAATTGTCACGGACACCCGAATACTATATTCCCTGTTCCACCGTGGGGTTGTACCACCCCCTCACTTTCTTCTTCCAACCACCACTGACCACTTGTTATGTCTGCACTTCCCACCGGCCCTCCTAATCCCCGCCACAAGGCTCGTGACAGCAATACAGTTACCCACTCACCAAAAGGGAGGGCGGGGGGCGTTCGTTCCCTGATTCGCAGCAATAGGAAGAGGAGAGGAGCCCACAATCCTTTTAAACACGGCGGGTGCGCGCTCGCGGAGACTCACCCACCCCCCTCGCGCCCTCCCCCCCCGCACTACTTAACCCCGGAACTTCCGGTTCACCCCCATCACCGGGCCGCGCTACAGGCTCCGCGTGACCCTGCGCTCGGCCCTAACTTTCTCCTTGAGGACTCCCTGTATACTGCCCACACTATGCACCTTCTCCTAGGACTCCCTGTATACTGGCACTAGACGCAGGCACCTTCTCCTGGAGGATCCCTTATATGGCAAGACACCGGCACCTTCTCCTGGAGACTCCCTGTATACTGGCACTACACCGCACCTGCCCCAGATACTCCCTGTATACTGGCACTACCGCAGCACCTCCTTCCTGAGGACTCCCGTATACTGGCACTACACAGCAAGCACCTGCCCAAGACATCCTCTTATACTGGCTAACACAGGGCACCTTCCCTGGAGGACTCCCTGTTACTGCACTACACACAGCACCTTCTGACGGGGATCCCTGTAACGGGACTACTACACGCAGGCCCTGCCCTGGGAGTACTCCTGTTATACTGCACTAGACAGCAGGCACCTGCCCTGGCGGACTCCTGTATACTGGCACTACCAGCAGGCACCTTCTTGAGGACCCTGTATACTGGCACTATCGCAGCAGCACCTTCTCCTGGAGGACTCCCTGTATACTGGCACTACACACAGGCACCTTCTGCTGGTACTCCCTGTATACTGGCAACACACAGCAGGCACCTGCCCTGAGGACTCCCTGATATACTGGCACTACACAGCAGGCCGCCTTGCCCGTGAGGACTCCCTGTATACTGGCACTACCACACACCTGCTCTGGGGGACTCCCTGTATACCTGTCACTACCCAGCGCCCTTCCTGAGGACTCCCTGTATACTGGCACTACGTGTCTCCTCTGTTGAGTTTGTTTCATACTTCGTCTTATAAGGAGACAACAACAAAAAAAAAAAAACACTATTGAAGCCAAAAACAGGAAACGGCAGCCAAGAAAAAGCCGGAATGATTTATGGGGCGGAATACCTGGTGCTGAGCTGGTAACAGCCAAGCGCAGTCCCCTGCGCACACGCCGGCCAATGCAGACAAGGAGAACCCATCATCTTGGGGGTGAGTTCCAGGTCAGACCAACAATGCACTAACCCTAAAATTTCGGAAGACAAGAGATCCTGCAGCTGACAACAGCGCTGGGTGATTTTGGGAAGCGTCCTGGGTATTCCTTTCAGTGCGTCGTCCCCCTGGACGGCGGAGACTCGGTAATGAGGGTTCACTGAGGCGAGAACGATAGATCCCTCCAATGCAAATGGGATCAACGGCTTCTTCTCCTCATAGACAAACCAAAACGGAGCCCTGCATACACGTGCGGGGGCGCCATTATTCAAGCTGCTATTAATCATGGGGTCGAACAGCATCCACATTAATCCCTAATCATCAGACGCATTGGAGTCATTGATGTTTCATTGTCTCCATGTGGGTGCACATGGGTTGTATCTATCTGCCCTTCTTATAGCTAACATTGTTGTTCCCTCACATCCCCATACTCAACTTTGTTACCTTCCTGACATCAATTCGGGAGAAGTTCTGGACATGAGTGATTGGTTCGAATTGGAGGTAATATCATCTGTAGATTGAAGAGCACGGGTTGGTGTGAGACGAGAGAGGAGATGCAGCATCACGTACACATGAGGATGATTATTTAAAACTGTTTTTGGAAAGAACGTAAACTAACCTGTGGAATGACAAAGACTAGGCATCCTTGTAGCGTTTATATTGAAGACAAGCCTGGCTGCTCATTAAGAATCGATACCCACTAACATTTGAAAATCACCTCATGTGTGTTCTGATCACAGTGAATCACCAGCGCCTTCATGGAGATGGGAAGGTAGTCTTCATTGACTGCAGTGGACACCGTTGACCCTTCTGTAGTCCTCAACATCTGTTTACAGGTCCAATTGGTCACGATCTCTAACCGTGGACAAGCCTCGACTTTTTTTTCTCAAACTTCACCTCTTGTGGTCCCGTTGTTTGTCTTTCTCTCCCGCAAACAAGGATCCATGTCCATGTCCAAAATCATGGTCTGCTCAGCTGGAGAAATATCAAGGCACTCACACGGGATCAGTTCCTGTTCCACAATAAATCGTTCTCTCTAAATTGTCTCTAATTCAACATACCAAAAACCTTAGAAAACCCGAGAAAGCTCCCACTCCGGACTACAAAGAGCGTCTCTTCCTCTGAGGACCGATCCTGTCCTGTAGTCACAGCAGCCCCATTCATTAGAGTTGACTTGTGTAAACCCCTCCCTCCACCAGTGGTGGTGCTGCGGAAACTGAACACTTACATGCGCTCCCTACTGGATCGCTGGTGATTTAGGGCACTTGTGATGTATCATTGCTGGTAGGATTGTCCAGGTGAACCTATATTTTTCTAAGAATATTAAAATCTAGAAGTGAAACCATTCTAAGTTCTATCCGACTTTAGGGAAGTCACCCCCCCACCCTCACCCCCCCCACTCCCTCCTCCCTCGTTCCCTCCTCCCAGAGAGAGCATTTCACACAGTTGTTGGATTGTTGCAGTCAACCTAAAATAAAATCGCCGTTGACCCCATGGGAGACCCTTTCACTTGACCTACGGAGACGTCAAATCCGGTGGCCCGACGTTCGCGTGACAAACCTGCACGTCATGATTACGTCCGACCTCCAATCCCAGAACCCCTTCAGTGTCGCCTTGTTTCCCCCCCTGCGTCCTAACGGAATACTAAGGGATTGGTACTACTCGGCATCATGTAACAGGCACATCCCGGAGGACTCCTGTATATGTCACTAGACAGCATGGCACCGGCCCGGGATGATTCCCTGTATCTGTGCACTACATCATCAGCACCTGCCCGGAGGACTCCCTGTATACGGTGGGCACTGACAGCATGCACCTGCCTCGGAGGATTCCCTTATACTGCACTAGACAAGCAGGCACCTCGCCCCATAGTGTCTCTCACATTGTGTATGCTGGCACTAGATACAGCATGCACGCTGCCCGCGGAGGCACCCGTATCTGGCACTATGACAGCAGGCACCTCTCCCGGACGATGCTCCCTGTATACTGGCACAGACAGCAGAAGCATCCTGCCCCGGGTGACTCCCTGTATACTGGCACTAGACAGCAGGCACTTCCGCCAGGACTTTCTGTATACTGGCACGTAGACAGCAGGCACCTGCCCGCTGCGTGTTCCCTGTTACTGGCACTAGACAGCAGCACCTGCCCGGGATGTCCTCCTGTATACTGGCACGACAGCAGGCACCTGCCCCGCGGATTCCTTGTATACTGCACTAGACAGCAAGGCACCTGCCCGATGGACTCTCCCTGTCTACTGGCACTAGACAGCAGGCAGCCCCCCGAGGACTCTATCCCGGTATACTGGCACTAGACAGCAGGCACCTGCCCCGGAACTCCCTTGTATAACTGGCACATAGACTACATGCAGCCGCACATGCCCCAGTGATCTCCTGTTACTTCCCTAGACATGCAGGCGTACCTACCATTCCCACGAGGACTCCCTGTATACTGGCCTAGACAGCCGGCACTGACCCAGGATGAATTCCCTGTATACTGGCACTTAACAACAGCAGCTACCTGCCCGGGATGACCCCTGTATTGGCACCTAACAAGCAGGCACCTGCCACCGGGATGACTCCCCTGTAACCCTGGCACTACACAGCAGCACCTGCCCCGGCGATTCCCTGTATAACTGGCACTAGACAGCAGGCCCTGCCCGGGATGATTCCCTGTATACTGGCTACACCGCAGACCTGCACCCTGGAGGACTCCCCGTATACTGCTAGACAGCAGGCACCTGCCCCGGAGGACTCCCTGTATACGGGCACTAGACAGAGCCACCTCCCCCAGAGGACTCCCTGTATACTGGCACTAGACAGCCGGCACCTGACCGGGATGATTCCCTTATACTGGCACTACACGCAGGCACTTCCCGGGATACTCCTGTATACTGGCACTAGACAGCAGGCACCTGCCCCGGAGGATTCCCTGTATACTGGCACTAGACAGCAGGCAACCTGCCGCGGATACTCCCCTTTATACTGGCACTACACCAGCATGCACCTGATGGGGGACTCACCATTCATTGGCGTCATCTAATCCCTTATATCTTACATTCCTACCCCGCCCTAAGCGGGCCCCCCATATACCACCGACACCAATTGACATTGGAATGTGGCGGCCACAGCAGCCTATTTTTAATAACAATATTTTTAGGTACAAGAAATAACTAACATAGATACTGTCATAAACAGTATAACAATCTATAACTTGCAAAAATTGCCAGTAATAAGAGTCGATTAGAGGCCGTGAAATAAGATTGTCCGCAGGGGTTTTATTACCCTCCCACGCCGCGCCTCCGGTCTGCGTGGGGTGACAATTGTCCACGGGACACCCGAAAACATTTTCCCTTGGTCCACCCCGTGGGTGTGACCAACCTCACTTCTTCCAACCACCACTGACCACTTGTTAATGTGCTGTCACTCCCACCGTCCCTCCTATGACCCCACCACCAGGCCGGCGTGACGTCAATACAGTTAACCCAGCTCACCAAGGAGGGCGGGCGGAACGTTCGTGGTCCCCTGATGTCTGCATGCAGAGGAGAGGAGGACGGAGCCCACATCCTTTTAAACACGGCTGGGGAGCGACGCTCGCGTCGAACTCGACCACCCCGGGCTAGCGCCCCCCCCGCCCGCACTAACTTAAACCCCGGTAACTTCCCGTGTCACCCCCATCACGGCGGTGCCTTCGCTACAGGCTCTGCCCGCGTATACCCTGCGCTCCGCCCTAACTTTCTCCCTTGAGCTCCCTTATTACTGGCACTAAACACAACAGCAGGCACCTTCTCCTGGAGGACTCCCTGTATACTGGCACAGACCAGGCACTTCTCCTGGAGACTCCCTTGTATAGCGTCGAACTACTACGCAGCAACCTTCTCCTGGAGGGCTCCCTTCTTATACTGGCCACTACACACAGCACCTGCCCCAGAGGACCACCCTGTATGACTTGCACTACACAGCAGGCACCTGCTCCTGGAGGAACTCCCTGTATACTTGTGCACTACACAGCGAAAGCTGCCACCTGCCCCATAAGGACTCCCTTATATCTGGCACTTCACACACAGCAGGCACCTTCTCCCTTAGGAACTCCCTGTATCTGGCACTACACCAGCAGTGCACAGTTCCTGCGGTGCTCCCTGTATACCTTGCACTACACATAAGATCACCTGCCCGAGACTTCCCTGTATACTGGCACTAACAGACAGCAGCACCTGCCCTGTAAGGATTCCTTTATACTGGCACTACACATCAGGCCAACCTTCCTCCTGGGGACTCCCGGTAATACGGGCACTACAACCGCAGGCAACCTTCTCCTGGAGGACCCCTGTTACTGGCACTACACAGCAGGCACCTTCTGCGGGGACTCCCTGTATACTGGCACTACACAGCAGGCACCTGCCCTGGAGGACTCCCTGTATACTGGCACTACACAGCAGGCACCTGCCCTGGAGGACTCCCTGTATACTGGCACTACGTGTCTCCTCTGTTGAGTTTGTTTCTCTTCGTCTTAGAAGTAGGACACAACAGGTGATGGTCATATAACCGGTGGTCTGATCCGGAAGTGATGTCATAGTAACTGGTGTCCGATCCGCAGTGAGGATCAAATAAACTGGTGTCTGATAACAGTGCTGTCATATACTGTGTCGGATCCGAGCGGTGATGAATCATAATAACTTGGTGTCCTGATCCGAGCGATGTCATACTGTGTCATGCAGATTCCATCCTGGTGTCCTGATCCGAAGGTGTGTATCATATACTGGTGTCTGATCCGAGCAGTGGGTCATGTAACTGTGTTCTGCTCCGAGCAGTGATGTCATATACTGGTGTCTGATCTGGAGCAGTGATGGTCATATAATGGTTGTCTGATCCGAGTCAGTGATTGTCATAGTAACTGGTGTCTAATCCGAGCAGTGATTCATTTAACTGGGTGTCTGGACTAAACATTGATGTCATAACTGGGTCTGATCCAGCGGTGATGTCATATAACTGGTGTCTGATCCGAGCATGATTCGTATACTGGTGCCTTCTGAAATCCGAGCAGTCTGATAGCATAAACTGGTGTCCCTTATCCAGAGTCAGTGATGTCATAATATACTGGTGTCTGATCACGACAGTGATTGTTCATGTAAGCTGGTGTCTCGATCCGCAGCAGTGATTCAATATACTGGTGTCTGAATCTAGCAAGTGATGTCATAGAACAAATGTGTCTGATCCGAGAGCATGAAAGTTCATATAACTGGTTGTCTAATCCCGGCATGATGTCATAGATAACCTGGTGTTCTGGACTAGCCAGTTATGTCAATAACTGTCCTAATCCGACAGGTTGTATTACTGGTGCCTTGAGCCGAGCAGTGATGTCATATAACTGGGGGTGTCACCTAGAGGATACCGGCGAGGGGAGCCTAGATGTCATAATAACTGAATGTCTGATACCGAAAAGGCATGTGGTCATATCTGGGTGTCTATAGGCGTCCAGAAGCAGAAAATGATAAGGTCCAAATCATAACGTGGATGTCTGAGGGAGTGCAAAGGGGGGAAGCGAGGCAGAAATTATTCAATGGGGTAGTCCGACCTGGTAGTCCTTATGCTCCCGTATCAAGCAACGAAAATGCTTTGCCCTATACACTTTTTCTGATCGTTGTCGGGTGGGAAGCTGAAAAAAGCGGATGTGGAATAGGGGAGAAAGATGTCCTATAACTGGTGATCCTGATCCAGCAGTGGATGTCATGGATCACTAGGTTTCTGGGGATCCGGAGCAGATGAGTTGCCTTAACTGGGTTTACTGATCCGAGCATGTTTGATGGGTCATGATCCATTGTGGGCGGATCCGAGCAGTGAATGTCATGTAACTGTGTCTATCCGAGCAGTGATGTTCATGGATAATTTGTGTCTGATCCGAGCAGTGTGTCATGTAACTGGTTGTCGTAAATCTCTCCCAAGCAGCTGATGTCATATACCTGGTGTACTAATCCGAGCAGTATGTCATAATAACTGGTGTCTAAAACTAATCCGAGCAGGAGTTATGTCCATACTGTGTCTGGGTCCAACATTGGGTGATGTCATCTAACTGGGGGGTAGTGGGTCCATGGAGAATCCGGGCATAATGACTATTATATAACCTGGATGTCAAAACCTGAATCCGGAGAGAGCAGGTGATGTCCCTAATACAACTGGTGTCATAGAATCCGATGCAATCATTGACCTATCCTAATTGCACCTAGAGAAGAGTGTCTCTGATCCCGAAAAGAACCTGATGTCTTTACCTGAAAGTCCTGTCCAGCAGTAATGTTCTTAACTGGTGTCCTGACCGAGCAAGTGAATGTCATGTAACTTGTGTTCTGACCGAGCAGTACCATGCCATGTAACTGTGTCTGAACCTAGCATGATGTCATATAATACTGGGTCGGATCCGAGCAGGTGATGTCATGTAACTGGTGTCTGATCCGAGCAGGTGATGTCAGATACTGGTGTCTGAATCCCGCGCAGTATGAATCATGGTAACTGGTGTCCGGATAACCGAGCATTATGTCAGGAACTGGTGTCTAATCCGGGCATTGATTCTGTAACTGGTTTCTGACCGAAGCAGTGAGTGTCAGTAACTGGTGTCCCCCCTGATCCGAGCAGTGATGTCATGTAACAATGGTGTCTGATCCGAGCAGTGATTGTCATGATAAACATTAGTGTATGATCGCGAGCAGTGATGTCAATGATAACTGTTATAAGGAATAGAACCGAAAGAGCGGATAAGAAATGTCAAAAATGTGAACTTGTGTCGGAGTTAATCAGGCCGAGAGGCATGACTGTGGCATATAACAACGGAAGGTGTACAAGAACGATTCACGAAGCGGTTGTCATACAACACGGTGTCGGAATCCGAGCAAGAATGATGTCAAAATACAAACTAAACGGTGTCTGGATCCGAGCGAGTGATGGGGGGTAGCATACAAAAAATAAAAAACCGGGGTGTACTGGGGGGGTAGGGCACACGCAAGAGTAGAGTCCTACCAGCACGGGGAATATCAATGAAGAAAGATAGGACATGGAAAAGAAAGGAGGGGGCAGTGAGGGGGGAAAAATTTCATACAAGTGGGGGGGGAGACGGCGGTGTCTTGAAAGTCCTAGGTCGGTGGGGAATGAGGATTAGAAGGTTGGCATAGGCAAACACTATAGAGTCTGGATCCGAGCCAATGGGTGAGGTGGGAAGTGCGGAGAAGGGTGACAAACAAGACGGTGTGTAAAACAAATTGAGGGAAAAATTTGATCCGAGGAGAGGTGAGGAAGGAGTGGGAGGCACAGGGAGGAGCGATTTAGGGTTGCAGTGGACAAACGCGAGCTAAAAATATTTCTTCTCCCAGCAGAGGAGGGTGGTATGTCAGGTGGAAGAACGGGACCAAAGTGTCGACCTGGAATGCGCTGATCCTGATTCAGTCATACAAAGACAAAAGTTTATGTGTCGAGGGGGAATTTAGGGACAAAGGAGCCCAAGGAGGGCTATATAGCACATTGGGCGGCTAGGGAGTGTACACTGAACACCAACGGGGTCTTAGTTGGGGTGAAATTCTCGTCATAGGAATACAATGACCCAATACGTTGACTGAGGTTCAAGTTTTTTCCCATTTCCCTTCGTCTCCCTGCGTCTCCCAGGGAGGTGGAGCGTAAGTGGAAACGAGGGAGGCGGGTGGCTTGTGTGCTTGGTGTGGATACAAAGGGAATGAGCATGAGCATTAAATAGGAGGGGGGCTAGCAATACGTCCCAATCCGACAACCTCCGAAATTATCCGGAGATTAAGGCGAATGTGGGTAATCCGGGGCGCACCCGCCACGAATCCCAGATATTAATAAATATAATAAAGGGAATAAAGGTTTATCAAGTAAAGGGACGTAATGGAACAAAAAGCAGTGAATTAGGGTCACCAAGCAATAGCGGTTAGGGTGGCTAGAGCGGGTATGGGTGGAACCTACAAGTGCCCAGTTAGGTGCTGGCATTCATAAACAAGATATAGAGATGAAGAGGAAGGTTTAGGGGTGGGGGTAATGTGTCTGCAAAGGGAGATGTTGAGTGGAGATTAAGAGAAATGGTAATTTTAGAAAATTATGTTACCTAGGGGTTCAAATTCACTGTTGTAAATATAGAAATACAAAGATGGAACAACAAAAGATACGAAAATAGGTAAAAACAAACAAATACGATACATTGTACACAAATACAAGAATACAATCATATAACTAAATGCGTGGCGCGGGGGGAAAAGGGAGCCTCGCATGAGAGTCAACACACCACATAACAAAGGAAAATAAAGGTCAACATTAATACAAAGATCTCTGTGTGTTATTTATCGGGAAAACGACAATTGGTTTAGGGTTGAAAAAGGGGCACGGGGCCCCGTGGGGGTTTAATAATTTAAAAATTTATACAGTTAATGAGAGCCAGTCTTAGAATATAGAGGAAAATTTCGCGGTAAAACTGCAAAGGATGTCTAGTAATGGCAACGAAAAGACGATAACAATAACATAATAAAGGGGAAAGGTAAGACACAAATTTTGTCAGGCTAAGTGAACGGCAAAAAATCACCTTATACCTGGAACCAACTACAAGCACCACAGCTGACAGGCGTCAGGGGAATATGAACTCCCTGGGTGTAAAAGATACTGGCACATAACCCGTCAGGCAAACCACTGCGCAAGAACGGGGAGGATTTCAAAGGAATGAAAACAGGCACTAAAGAAAAAACAGCAGATAGAACACGCCGGTTCCCGGGAAGTTCGCCTGGCTAAAAAGAAGCAATGGCAAGCTACACAGCAGGACCTGCCCCGGAGGATTCACATGTCATACTGGCACTAGAAAGGACACAGCAGGGAAGAGCACCGTGCCCCGGGAGAGGAGGGCTTCGCCCTTTTAAATACGGGATTGGGATTACATCGTGCTGACTACCAACTAGACAAGCAGAGGAGGGAAAGCAGGACCTGCCATAGAAACGCAGAGGGAGGATTCGAACCTATATATCAACTGGGGCAAAAAGAGAAAGCTAACAACAAGCAGGCACCTGCAACACCCGGAGGAGACTTCCCGGTCGTAAAATCAAAGACGTGAGGCACTAGACAAAGGAAAGGTGGAAGGCAGTGGCCCTCCCTCACTAAACAGGACGGCGCCTTTCTGCATGTGTCAACAGATAGACAGAAAAGGAACAAACAACCGGAAAATCGGAAACCTGCCGCATACGGACAGGGAGGGCGACTACCGCATAAGGTAAGATAAACAAAAAGGACAGAAACCTAGACACAAAGGGAAGAAAAAAAAGGAGGCAGCCGCCTTCCCATCGGAAATGATTAACGCCATTGTATAAACTGACAAGAAGGAACAGTGAGCAAGGGGAAAGAGCAAAAGGGGGGGGACAGACATAGACCACTAGCCCCGGAGGAATTATACTCAAACTGTATGAGCAATGGCAGACTGAATACAAGCAAGGGAGGTCACACTGCCGCCAGGAAGAGCTCACTTAATGACTGTCACAAAGGACAAAGGAAAAAGAACACACCAAACATGGAGAAGGGGGGAAACATAAAGAAAAAGGGAAACGCACCTGCCCCGCAAAGAGGGAGGGTAAGCGATAACGGCGCGTACGAATACTAGGCGCGTACTAGATAACAAAGCAGGCACATGCCACGTGATATTAACAGGTACAAAAATCCTGTAAATCGTGGCGACTAGACAACAAGGCACGCGGAGATTGCACATCCACGAGAACCATTCCCGACACGAGGGACTCGTGTATACGTGCAGCAATAGAAGGACGAGCAGGAGGCACGCCAAACCCAGAGGACAGATCCGCAATGTTGATGGGGGGAACTGGAGCACTGGAAACACAGCGCAACCTACCCGGATGAACAATCCCTTATAAGTGGAAGCGATAAGCCGTCGACAGACTACCCAGGATGATTCCCTGTATACTGGCACTACCAGCAGGCACCTGCCCCTCCGCCCGGGGATGAGCTAAACCGATGTAATCGCTGGCAAGCAAGAAGCAAAAGCGAGAAAAGACTCAGAAATGGGCACCTGCCCTGAGAGGGGAGAAGATGAGTGGTCGGGCCTGTATAGACGTGAAGAAGAGGCAGCAATAAGGCGCTGCGCACGGGGCAGCGCTTTGCACAGCGGCGAGAAAGGGGAAGGGGGGAGTGAGTCGGACATGTGGAAAACCCTAGGCACTACAGAACCAAAAGCGCAGGGGAGACAACCTGACAGGGCAAAGGACACTGGAGTGTACACAAATGCACCGAGAATATGAGTAACTGGCCCGTAACACCAGACGGGGAAAATAGTAGGGCAGGACACACTGCCCCCTAGTAAAGTAAATAACAACCGTATGACCAACAGCGAAAGGAGAACCTCACATGAACAGGCGAGGGCAACACTATCCAAAAAGGCACCAGCAACTGGAAGAGGATTCGCGCATACGATAGTACTGGTGGGCGGGGAAAACTGAAAGAAGTACATGCACTACGCAACAAGATAGCACCGCGAGTGAAATTTCCCTTTATAACAATGTTCCGCTGAGGGGGAAGGACAGAAAAAAATGACACCATGCCCGGGAAAAATGAATGGCAACGAGGAATCTGTAAATACATGACCTGGGAGAAAGCAGGAAGCACGACAGACCAAACACGGGAGACGAAGATATGGAAGTCAAGCGCTGGGAGGGGTAAATCATACTGGCAACCAATGAAGAGAACTACAGGGCACCTGCCCAAGGGATGATTAAGCGGGCACCGTGATAAAAGTGACATGGCACATACAGACAAACCAAGCAAGAACACGTGAAACGAGAGACAAAGCGTAACTAGAAGGGGACCAAAGCAAAACCGTATGTATAAACTTCATCCATGGACGACAAACACAGGGAGCAAAGAGGGCACTAGTGGGGCAGACCGTTGAGGAAAAGATACGTGGGAAACTCAACGAAAGAGCCCTATAGAGGTCGAATCGGGATAGAACAACTGAGATACCCACAGAGCAACCAAGGAAATGCCGCCACGCGGAACTAACCCTGGTGGAGTAGCATAGATCAACGGTAAATAACAGCAACCAGGCAACAAAAGATCAGACCACGGATGGATTCCGCGTATTACAAACTAGGGCAGGACAGAGCTAAACACAACATACAAAGCCAACCTGCCACACGAGGAGAAAGGGGTAACTCCCGTTTACAATAACGGGTGATGTCACTAGAAAAAGCGCAAGATAAACAAGAGCACCTGCCACCACGGAGGATCCCTGGTATAAACTAAGAGGGCAAACTAAGAGCAAACTGGGAGTGCACCTTCACCCCAGACAGGTATCAATACCGACATATAAGATGAACATGTCACAGCAAAAGAGGAGGCAAGGACAGAGCCCTCCAGGCGGGGGATGGCTGACACGGGCTGTATACATGAGTGTCAACTAGAGAATCAAAGAGAAGCCACAAGCGGAGGAGGACCCGGGAGTGAAAACTGGCCCATGGTCAGTACTGGCGGGACATAGACAATCAGGGCAAAAACCTGCGACCACCGAGGACGAAATTCTTATAAAATACGTGGAATGACAGCTACAACCGCAGGACAACCAAAAGATGCCGGACTGGAGAGCTAAGATATCACACCTATAATGCTAGAGCAGAGCTAGAACAGATCGCAAGACAAAGGGCGACGTAGGGCCCAAGGGAAGAAGAAAGGAAGGAGAATTGGCTCAGAGGTCGCTGATATGGGCTGAGGACACTAGGCGCAGGCACCAAATCCGCCGGGAATCAGATTCACCATGTATACCTGGCACTAGACAGCAGGCACCTGCCCGTGATGATTCCCCTGGATAGCTGGCACTAGACGCAGGCAACCTGCCCCAACACAGGACTCCCTGTATACTGGCCCTCAGACGCATGCACCTGCCCCCCGTAGGACTTCCGGTTATACTGGCACTAGCCAGACGGGCAACCATGCACCCCAGTCGGGACCAAGTATATCCCATGAAGAGTATCGCTGGCGACTAAGGACATCGGAACAAGGTAAGCCGGCACCAAGGAAACCGAGCCAACAAGGGATGAGTCGCGCTTGTATAAAAGTACGGCGTAGGGGGGAAACACTACAGCAGCAAAAAAAGGGAAAGAAGGGGGCACCTTCCCGTGGGAGTGACAATCACCTGTATAACGGGGGTGGGGCCCTACATAAAAGCAGACGAAGAGGCACCTGACACCAGGATGGAATCATCCTGGGCATGTATACTGGCACAGAACACAAGCGCAGGACTGACCCCACGTGAGCAGGGATACAAGGCCCATGAATATACAACTGATGCAGGACAAATAGACGGCGAAGGCACTAGACAGCAGGCACCTGCCCCGGAGGACTCCCTGTATACTGGCACTACACAGCAGGCACCTGCCGCGGAGGACTCCCTGTATACTGGCACTAGACAGCAGGCACCTGCCCCGGAGGACTCCCTGTATACTGGCACTAGACAGCAGGCACCTGCCCGGGATGATTCCCTGTATACTGGCACTACACAGCAGGCACCTGCCCCGGAGGACTCCCTGTATACTGGCACTAGACAGCAGGCACCTGCCTCGGAGGATTCCCTGTATACTGGCACTAGACAGCAGGCACCTGCCCCAGAGGACTCCATGTATACTGGCACTAGACAGCAGGCACCTGCCCGGGATGTATCTATCTGTCTATCTATCTATCCATCTCATATCTATCTGTCTATCGATGTCCTATCTCTCTATTTCTTTATCTATCTATCTATCTATCCATATCTATCTATTTATCTACCTCCTACCTATCTATCTATCTATCTATCTATCTATCTATCTATCTACCTCCTATCTATCTCCTATCTATCTATCTCTCTATCTAGCTATCTATCTCCTATCTATCTCCTATCTATCTCTCTATCTCCTATGTATCTATCTGATTTCTTCAATCCATCTATATTTTTATTTTGATCTGTCTATCCATCCATCTATGTATCTCATATCTATCTTTCCGTTCCATCAATCCAACTACAGGCAGTCCCCTTTACACCCGACTTACAGACGGCCCCTAGTTACAAACGGACCTCTGGATATTGTAACTAGTAACTACTGTACTTTATCCTTAGGCTACAATAATCAGCTATAACAGCTATCACAATCGTCTGCTATGAAGCTTCATTGTTATTCCTGGTTCTTATGACAACCCAAAAGTTTTAAAATCCAATTGTCACAGAGAACAAAAAAAATTATGCTACAATTATAAAATGTACAGTTCCTACTTAGAACATAGAAATTCAACTTAAGAACAAACCTACAGAACCAATCATGTACGTAACCCGGGGACTGCCTGTATCTCATATTTATCTCATCAATCCACCCACCTATTAATTTATCCCTCCACCTGTCCGTCTATCTATCCGTCTCTCCATCTATCAGTTTATCCATCCACCTGTCCGTCTATCTATCCGTCTCTACATCTATCAGTTTATCCATCCACCTGTCCGTCTATCTATCTCTCCATCTATCAGTTTATCCATCCACCTGTCCGTCTCTCCATCCATCTATCAATTTATCCATCCACCTGTCTGTCCGTCTATCTATCTCTCCACCCATCAGTTTATCCATCCACCTGTCCGTCTATCTATCTCTCCACCCATCAGTTTATCCATCCACCTTTCCGTCTATCTATCTCTCCACCCATCAGTTTATCCATCCAACCACCTGTCTGTCTATCTATCTCTCCATCTATCAATTTATCCATCCACCTGTCCATCTATCTATCTCTCCACCCATCAGTTTATCCATCCACCTGTCCGTCTATCTATCTCTCCATCCATCAGTTTATCCATCCACCTTTCCGTCTATCTATCTCTCCATCTATCAATTTATCCATCCACCTGTCCGTCTATCTATCTCTCCATCTATCAGTTTATCCATCCACCTGTCCGTCTATCTATCTCTCCACCCATCAGTTTATCCATCCACCTGTCCGTCTATCTATCTCTCCATCTATCAATTTATCCATCCACCTGTCCGTCTATCTATCTCTCCATCTATCAGTTTATCCATCCACCTGTCCGTCTATCTATCTCTCCATCTATCAATTTATCCATCCACCTGTCCGTCTATCTATCTCTCCACCTATCATTTTATCTATCCACCTGTCCGTTTTTGGTGATTGGGTCACATCAGCCAAGCCAGAATCCCATCTGTGCACAGACCTGTTTCAGGGTATTGGAAATATGTTGGTAAAATTCACACCAAAGGTCATTGTGGGGATAAGAGAAGCACATGCAGGTAGGTTGTGAGTATCTGGGTGTAAAGGTGACCTGCGGGCGATGGTGACCGGAAGGACTGCGATCCCTTCCGCCATGCTGCTAATGTCTATCACTGCGGGATAACCTCTGACGACTATGCTGCAGCTAACCCGCAGAAAATCTGCCCCATGTGTCCCAGGTCAACAAGTCATATTCACCATGATGTGGGGACTCCCCATTCAGTTGGCGTCATCTAATCCCATTATTACTTACATTCCTACCCCGCCCTAAGCGGGCCCCCCAATAATACAACCGGACACCAATTGACAGTGGAATGTGGCGGCCACAGCAGCCTAATTTTTAATAACAAATATTTTAGGTACAAGAATATAAATAACATAAATAACATGTCATAACAGTATAACAATCTATAACATTGCAAAAAATTGCCAGTAGAAGAGGTCTATGAGGGCCGGTGAAATAAGAGTGTCCGCAGGGGTTTTATTACCCTCCCCACGCCGCACCGCTCCGGCTCGTGGGGGTGACAAATTGTCACGGACACCCGAAAACATATATTCCCTGGTCCACCCGTGGGGTGTGACCAACCTCACTTTCTTCCAACCACCACTGACCACTTGTTAATGCTGCACTTCCCACCGGCCCTCCTAGACCCCGCCATGGTCCACCCGTGGGGTGTGACCAACCTCACTTTATTCCAACCACCACTGACCACTTGTTAATGCTGCACTTCCCACCGGCCCTCCTAGACCCCGCCACAGGCTGCGTGACAGTAAATACATTTACCCTGCTCACCAAAAGGGAGGGCGGGCGGGCGTTCGGTCCCTGATGTCGCAGCAAGAGGAAGAGGAGGAGGAGGAGGAGGAGGAGGAGCCCACATCCTTTTAAACCCGGCGGGAGAGCGACGCTCGCGCGAGACTCACCCACCCCCCCGCGAGCGCCCTCCGCCGCACTAGCTTAACCCCGGAACTTCCGGGTCACCCCCATCACGGCGGGCCTGCGCTACAGGCTCCGCCGGACCCTGCGCTCCGGCCCTAACTTTCCCCTGCAGCGCCCCCTCTCTACTTGTCCTTCCCCTGCAGCGCCTCCTCTCTACTTGTCCTTCCCCTGCAGCGCCTCCTCTCTCCGTCATTCCCTTGCAAAAAAAAAAACACTATTGAAGCCAAAAACAGGAAACGGCAGCCAAGAAAAAGCCGGAATGATTTATGGGGCGGAATACCTGGTGCTGAGCTGGTAACAGCCAAGCGCAGTCCCCTGGCACCGCCGGCCAATGCAGACAAGGAGACCCATCATTCTGGGGGTGAGTCCAGGTCAGGACCATCAATGCACTAGAACCCTATAAAATTTCGGAAGACAAGAGGATCCTGCAGACTGACAGCGCTGGGGATATTTGGGGAAGCGTCCTGTGGATTCCTTTCAGTGCGCTCCCCCTGCGGACGGCGGGAGCATCGGTAATGAGGGTCTCACTGAGGGACGGAACGATAGATCCCTCCAATGCAAATGGGGATTCAAGCGTCTTCTCCTATAGAGCAAACCACACGGAGCCCTGCAGACACGGTGCGGGGGGCGCCATTATTCAAGGCTGCTATTATCATAGGGGGTCGAACAGCATCCACATTTATCCCTAATCATCAGACGCATGGATATACATTGATGTTTCATTGTCTCCATGTGGTGCACATGGGTTGTATCTATCTGCCCTTCTTATAGCTAAACATTGTTTCCCTCACATCCCCATAAAATCAACTTTGTTACCTTTCCTGACATCAATTCGGGAGAAGTTCTGGAGACATGAGTGAGTGGTTCGAATTGAGGTAATATCACTGGTAGATTGAAGAGCACGGGTTGGGGTGAGACGAGAGAGGAGATGCAGCATCACGTACAGCATGAGGATGATTATTTAAAACTGTATTTGGAAAGAGACTGGAAACCTGTGGAATGACAAAGACTGGAGGCATCCTTGTAGCGTTTATATTGAAAGACAAGCCTGGCTGCTGCATTAAGAATCGATACCCACTAACATTTGAAAAATGCACCTCATGTGTGTATCTGATCACATGAAATCACAGCAGCCTTCATGGAAGATGGGAAGGAGTAGCTTCAGTGACTGCAGTGGACACGTGGACCCTTCGTAGCTCCATCAACCATCGGTTTACAGGTCCAAATTGTCACGGATCTACCGTGGACAAGCCTCAGACTTTTATTTTTCTCAAACTTCACCTCTTGGTGGTCCCGTTGTTGTCTTCTCTCCCGGCAAAACAAGGATCCATGTCCATGTCCAAAATCATGGTCGCTGCAGCTGGAGAAATATCAAGGACACGTCCACACGGGATCAGTCTTCCTGTTCCAAAATAAATCTGTCTCTAAATTGTCTCTAATTCAACATTACAAAAACCCTTAGAAAACCCCGAGAAAGCTCCACATCTCCGGACTACAAAGAGCGTCTCTTCCTCTGGAGGACCCGTCCTGTCCTGTACTGCACAGCAGCCCATTCATTAGAGTGGACATTGTGTAATACCTCACTCCACCAGTGGTGGTGCTGCAGGGAAACTGAACACTTACATGCCGCTCCCTACTGATCGCTGGTGATTTTAGGGCACTTTGTGATGAGATCATTGCTGGTAGGGATTGTCCAGAGTGAACCCTATATTTTTTCTAAAGAATATTAAAAAAATTCTAGAAGGTGAAACCTTTCTAAGTTCTATCCGACTTTAGGGAGAGTCACCCCCCTCACCCCCCTCACCCCCCACCACCTCCTCCTCCTTCCCTTCGGTCTCTCCCAGGAGAGGAGCAATTTCACAGCAGTTGTTAGGATTTTGCAGTCAACCTAAAATAATAGCCGGTTGACCCCATGGGAGACCCTTCACTTGACCACGGGAGACGTCAAATCCGGTGGCCACGTCGCGGTGACAACGCTGCAGTCAGATTACGTGCCGAGCCTCCAATGCCGGCAGAAAGCCCCTTTATGTGTCGTCCATTGTCCCCCCCTGCGTCCGTACGGCGAATACTAAGGACTCTGTTTACTTATTTAAATGCCCCTCGAGGCCGGAGAGAAAGACAGAGGCTGTCTCCAAGGGCGACGCCACAACAGCTGATGTCACAACCCTTTGTGTGTCTCTCGCCCCTTTGGCTGGACACCGGCTCCCGAAAAAAAGGAGGAAAAAGAATCCCGAGAGGTCGGCCAATTCACTCCGGCTTCCAGGGTCAGACAAAGACGGGCTAGTGAGGGCATGTCTGCACCAAGCCGGCTCCAGGGGGATTGTGGGTAAACAATGGCAGACACAGGGAAAGGCGATGAATAGTTGGGAAGAAAGAGGCAGAATCAGAAAGGTCTTTGTAGGGCGAGGAGCAGGAAAGAGGCGCCGGGCAACAGAAGCGAAAAACGGAAAACGGAAGAATCTGGAAGGGGACGGCAGAATGACCTAGGGTCCACCAGGGACCCCAAAATCTACAACATCTACACTCCAATATAGTATTATCTATGATGGGGTACAGCTTCAGTAAGAGGTGGGCAGAAAGGAGTTTCCTAGTTTTTCCATCCTGAAGCACAGCAGTGTGAGGACACGCCCACAGTACACGTGGAGAAGCTACAATCCTGGAATATAAATCCATATTTTACAGTCCTGCTGCTACTACAAGCAACATAAGCCAAGGTATGATTACACATCTATCCAGAGACAATAACAATCACTGACTGCAGAGAGCACAGAGCACAGCAGTGTGAGGACACATCCCCAGTGCACTTGGCTTCCTGCTGCTGCCGAACATCACGTTACTGATGGAGCTTCCTGCAACGAAACCAAAATAACCAGAAATATCTACAATTATATTGTACAGTATTTGGCTGGGGTAATACTGCTCCAAGGGGTGGTTAGAGACCCAAAGGGATTATGAGGAACTCTCTAACGTGTACGGGGACCTCCTACGAGAAGATCATCATGGACAAACCATCTGGAAATTGGGAGAGATATTGGTCAAGAGGTGTCTCCTCTGCAGGGCAGAGATGTTGGTCATCAGATGTGTTTGAAGACATTTTGGTCAAGAGGTGGACAGCTTTACCTATCACCAGTCATTGGCTGCTGAGGCTGCTGGGTAATGGTACCTCAGTCTTCTTTCCCAGGGATGACTGGCCCAGGCTTTGCTAGTGATCCTTGTGGTTGCTCAGGGTGTTTGTTTGGAGAGGGTGGGCCCCCGTGCATGGGGCTGTCAGACCACAGGATCTGCTGAGTATGACCGCGTTGTCTATCAAAGGTGTGCTTATTTACATACAAAGTACTCTCTAAAGGGAACAATCAAATAATCGGCCGCGTTTTGTTTGAGAGCCTCGGGATGGAGCTTAGCTGTGCTATTCTCCCAAGACTCAGAGCCACAGGTGACAAAAACTTTCCCACTGCGGCTGATCAACAGGGATCAAGGAGTAAAACCAGGTACATCCGCAGGGACGGGTCCCACTGGTACAGAATGACCCAATAAGAAGAGAGAAGATCATTGGTCGGTATATAGAGCTGGAGTAGAATGAAGGTGATATTCCCAGGTCTTCCTCAGGTAGGGAATGATTTCTCCGTGATGTGAAATATCTGGTTCATACACTTCAGTGATTCTCTATGTGGATACAGTGGAAAATCCCCAGCGGAGGTCCTAGAGGAGAAGGCTCTGGTTTCTCTGTGCACTTCCGATACTTGGGTCAGGTGGATGTTAGTTCAGCTGAATTCTTGTTACTGAGCGACCACGGTGCCTCCAGGTCCCCCTCCTTGGCAGACTCCATTATTCTTCTAGCAGGGCTGGTAAAATAATCTGTCTATAACGCCTTTCATGGACCCATAACGATGGCTTCATAGAGGCTCAGTGTTCTCCATGGCAGTCCATGCGCAGATCTTCTGGACTGTGTGTTGTACGTTGGAGCAAGATCATGTTGGATTTTACAGTAGGGAGAGATGGTTGACTACAAGGTGGTTCCAACAGACCTAGACAGGATGGAGGACGAGTAACCCCAAGAAACTGGTCTCCATTCCTACGCATTCTTAGCCTTGGGGAGCCCCAGTAGAGGGTTTAAGATAACATCATAATCAATAGAAACTTGATTCACCAAAATTAGTGTTGGAAGATGAAGCCGAAAGTCAAGAGAAGGTGCACGAATGGCTCGGAACCAAGTGTGGAAACACTGGATTCCCGATAAAGGTCCCAGGGTAGAAGTGTTCCACATCGGACACAGATCATGGCCAACACATGCAGCAGAGGGTCACTGCACCCCAATGTCTCCATGACTTTATGGATCTGGATGGGTTGATACACCGGGAAGAAGAAATGTCAAAGTGACTTGTGTTGGCCCATATGTGGTACGGGTTGATGTATGAGATTCTTTTTGATGGAAGTTCGGTTTAGATGCAGTGGTCTACAACAGAGTCTATCTGCCCTAACTAAATGTATTGACCGATGTCTGTGCACCCATGAGGGGAGAAGGTCTTGGGCTCTCAAATGTTGCCAACGAAAAAAGCTGGAAAATCTAAATGACTTGTGCATCGGGAAAGTGGGGGGATACCAACAAATCCAACGCTTTTTGGGTTTTGTCTTAGCCACATTACTGCTTACCTAGAAATAGCCTTCCACCAATTAACCCTTGACCACTGCATGACCAGAATCCCTCCGACCATCTTAAAACTAAGGGCCCTACAGACCGCACTTTTGTCGGACATCCCGACGATTTCAATTTTGCTCCGCTGGGACAGGGATTTAAAAGAGGTTTATTGGCGCACGCGATCGGATTTTGTGCCAGCTTTCGTGCTACACAAATCGGGGGGTGGGCCGTCGGACGATCCGACGGATTCGGACAAACCGCGGGATTTAACTTAAAAATTGTGTTGCAAGCCAAGCACTTACATGCACCAGGAAGAAGAAGGTGAACTCCGGCGGAACTGATTGGGGAAGCGACACATGCAGGATATCGGGCGCACGATCTTCAATCCTCGTTGGACATTCCGGATCGGGGATAGCGCAGGGACCAGGTAAGTAAATGTCCCCCATTGTTTTCTACTTATGAATTTGAGCGGCCCTATTGAGTCCTTTGAAAGCAGAAGGAGTCCCCTCATTTTGGAGCACAAAGGCAGATGGTGGGGTGTCTACTTTTACCGCACCAGAGAAGCGTCGCTGGATTGGGAGATGTGAGTATATTTATCAATATATAATAAAGCATTTTTGTGTTTTTTTTCATTTGATTTGATCCCAGTAAAATTTTGGATTCTTGGGACATCTTGGGTGTGTGCAGAGACTTCTTCAGCTCAGAAGGACTCCCTGCACCAAGCAGTTTCTCTCCTGGTTATTAACCTACTTTACAAACACCAAAATGCAAAAAATAAAATAAAACTAAATTTGGCACCTAATTCGGTGCTCTCCAGATCCCGCTCCTAGGAGCTTTATCGCTGTAAGTTGGGATCTCGTCTTCCAGACTAAAACTAACATTTATTAGCGGTGAATGGGAACATGGAAGCCACACAAGTGCCTTTGTTACATGTAATCTGCTGCCCGGAACATGGCGCTGGCCTAAAACAGAGAGGTCCCTTGTTCCTAATGTTGGCCCTTTAACAAAAGTTGCAGAGCACAGCTTAGTAGGAACACTTGTAGGGTATTAAGTCTCCATTCAAAAGGAGGAAACTGAAAGAAACCTGAGGATTGGGTGTCGCAGGGAGTCAATGACACTTTAACTTCTCTCCATCTGTTTTACTGTCTGTAGGATTAAATACTAAACATGTACATCGCTATGAGGTGACCGTGCACCTAGGACTTAGATTGGCCGAGCACAACTGCTTTTTTGGTTCTTAAAGGGATTTTCCAGTTAACTGTTTCGAATGAGTCTAATGGGTTAAATGTAACAATAATAATGAGAATAAAACACAGCAATACTTCTTCTGGATACTCTGCTACTCAATCCTGACATCCTCGGATCCCCCTCAGTCTCCACTCCCTGCTGCTATACAACCCACAGGAAGAGACTGATCAGCCAATCACTGGCCCGGAAATTATCTACCCCAGCCAGTGATTGGCTGAATGGCTTTTCCTGTGTGTCAAAAGGAACTGGAACTGGAAGGCTACCCAGGAGGAACCAGAATGGGAGTGGATTGGTGCCATACACTCTGCAGTGGCCAAACCAGGTACTGCAAATCAGCTTTTATTTAGGTGACTTTATCAAAGGCTTCTATTGAAGAATAGACACACGGTGGTTCATGTCTTCCTAAAAAACTTCTGTTTTTTACAGTATGGGACCATGGTCAGTGACTTACTCCATCATAGGTAAGGTTGATACTGGGCGTCCAAGTCTCAATCATTGACCACATTGAAGATCTCTAGAATGATTCCTTTTCAGTATTTACATTTGGTTTGTTGGGGAAGAGGGGTTCAGGCATCTCATTTAATTGTAAACCATGACATAAACTTGTATATTGTGATAGGTAGGTAGAACATGTTTGCTCCAAACTAGAGGAACATGAAGCCCACTTGGTGGAGATAAAGATCTTACGTGGTCCCTCTGGCTTTATCCACATGGACTATGCAATTGCTTGTTGACGTGGGTCATCCCACATATCTAAGTGTCACAGAATGGTCCTGTCTGTCTCCTCATGCATTAAAGGAGGCTTCCTCATGAGTAGTGGAGGTGTCTCTATATGACACTAGATGAAGATGTCTTCCTCCTAAGCAGTGGAGGTGACTCTGGATGTGAGTAGATGAAGATGTCTTCCTCCTGAGTGGTGGAGGTGACTCTGGATGTGAGTAGATGAAGATGTCTTTCTCCCGAGTGGTGGAGGTGACTCTGGATGTGAGTAGATGAAGATGTCTTCCTCCTAAACAGTGGAGGTGACTCTGGATGTGAGTAGATGAAGATGTCTTCCTCCTGAGCAGTGGAGGTGACTCTGGATATGAGTAGATGAAGATGTCTTCCTCCTGAGCGGTGGAGGTGACTCTGGATATGAGTAGATGAAGATGTCTTCCTCCTGAGCGGTGGAGGTGACTCTGGATGTGAGTAGATGAAGATGTCTTCCTCCTGAGCGGTGGAGGTGAGTCTGGATGTGAGTAGATGAAGATTTCTTTCTCCTGAGCGGTGGAGGTGACTCTGGATGTGAGTAGATGAAGATGTCTTCCTCCTGAGCGGTGGAGGTGACTCTGGATATGAGTAGATGAAGATGTCTTCCTCCTGAGCGGTGGAAGTGGCTGAGGACAGATCACAGCTGTTCCCCGCTCTTCATGTAGGGAGCAGATGCTCCATCTTTCTTATCACAATGAGTTGAGCTGCGATTGTCATCTCATTAAAGTCAAGGAGAGGAAAGACAGTAAATGGGACATAAACAATTTAGACTCCAACTTCAGTTTTCAAGTAATTGTTGAGGTTTGTATGTATGGAAAATGTTCTTCAAATGCAAGGATGGAAAATTTGGTATTAAAGGGAACCTTTCTCCAGAATTGATCCCACTAAACTACCAGCCCCCTCAGGTAGAGGATGAAATGTCCTTTCTAGAATTTCCTCTATTATGTTAAATTATCTCCAAAGTCATATGAAAATGAGCTGAGAAGAGTCACTTTTTCCCCTGATATGAGCAAGGCTGACTACAGACGCCCCTAGCAAAAAAACGTGATTCTGGTGTAATTGAAAAGTTAAGAATCTTTCAAAACACATCATGGTTCTGGTTCTGTATGCTAAAGAAGTGGAGATACAAGCAGTTAGAGATATAATCAGGAATTGTATCTTTATCTACAACAATGTCAGTATCTACCTTTATCTCCACTTCTATAGCACAGCACCACAAGACTGATGCCATTTGAAAGTCGAGATTCTTTGCTTTACAGTGACAGTAGAAGGTATTTAGAGGGGACAGAATAATCTGTGAAGGGCAGGAGGATCTTGAAAGAGGGGAGAGTTGTTCTGAACCAGAACAGAGGAGTCTGAAGGACAGAGAAGTCAAGAGGGAACAGATGAGTCTCGAGGGGAGCGGAGGAGTCTAGAGGCCTTTCCACCTTAGCACACGGCGCCCTCTGTACTACATCTATATTTCCTCTAATAGGTGATAGTAAAAAAATTAGATAATTCAGGTGTCACCCACAAGGCAGGTCTACCACAACATCACCTAAACG
This sequence comes from Engystomops pustulosus, assembly GCA_019512145.1. NCBI lineage: Eukaryota > Metazoa > Chordata > Amphibia > Anura > Leptodactylidae > Engystomops > Engystomops pustulosus. Next base: position 57,526 of record WNYA01001227.1, on the reverse strand, counting down.
CCTGTAATCCTGAGACATGGATGTGGCTCCTACAGTAACCCCCCGTGATGGACAATACAACTCAGTCCATCAGCCCGAAATAGAACAAGCACTAAACCAGCCCAGACACAAAGTTACCGGATACGGAGGCGCTGCCCTGCGCTTGTGGTTTTGGTGGAGTCGGTGTTTTATAAGAAACCTATTTAGAAGAAGGAAATGATGGGTTATAGACGAAGACGACGTCTAATTATAGAGAAGTGTAAAAATCATTACTGGCATCGAGGGTGCGGGGAACGGGAGCGAGAAAACAGACCTCAGGGGGAGAGCACTGCCACAAGGGGTTAAATAACTCCCCCCAAATCATCTTCCAATCTCTAATGGACCCTATCTATACATCAACCCTAACCTATGTTCTACCCTTCATCATAAATTTTTGAAAAACACCCCCCCCCCCCCCACCTTTGTCGTGTTACATTGTTGCAGTTCTCTTTCGATATGTTACACAAAGCTGGAAGCTGGGAGCTCATGGACATCTACAGTAGTGGATTATAATGCAGGGGTCTAGGAGGTAGTTTAGTGGGGGAAAACCTGGTAAGGCTGGGGAAAGAGGACGGCAAGAAGCTAGACATGAGAGATTCCTTGTCCTGCTGTCCCCTCCCCCATCCACCATTCATTAGTGTAGCAAGTTGGGTGGATGGGCCCCCCTACACTGTGGGCCCCATAGCAGCTGCTATGGCTTCTACCGTTGTAGTTACACCCCTGGCCACACCCCTTTGACCAGACACGTATCCTCTATCCTGGGAATGGGGGATAAGTGTCCTTTGTGAGAAGAATCAATCACGATTCCCTCTTCCCTACATGAAGACCCCAGTAATGGCGCCTAGAAAATAGGGGTCCTGTTATAGATTTTATAGGGGTTCCGGAACTCTAAGAAACATTTCAGAGAAGAGCAACACTGTAAGTTATTAGAATGTCTGTAAGTCAGTGACTATATACAACCCCCATCGCGGTCCTGATACACTCCTGGCAGGAAGTGGTGACATCTCGGAGGAGCCTTCTCCTTACTAATCCGCAGACTGATGTTTTTGTGATTGTTGCTTCCAAAAATAACCCAGTCCAGCCCAGACTGCAGGAGAAGACGGAGTCACACGGGGGTCATTGATAAGAGTCAGAAGTGTTAGTCAGGAGACTGGGAGAGCGGAGTAATAACCCTGCTGTATACGTTGTCACCCAGCTTTCCGCCCTGCCTACAGGTTACTTGTGGCATTGCAGCTTAGTAACCATGAAGTGAATGAGACTGAGCTGCAATACCAGACACAACCTGTGAATATGTGTGGCGTTATATCAGAATATGCAGGTTTGCTAATTTAGGGCCACTAATATGAAGAGATAAGATAATCGGGCGTCTAACCAATGATCAACCTACCTGATCTGTAGTAGGACCCTACTAGAGATTGGCTGACCTGTAGTTTCAGTTTGAGTTCGGGTTTGGCGTTTGGCGACATATTTCCGGGTTTTGCGGCCAAACAACCAATCAAGCAAATTGACGGCCCCTTGCCATGATTGGGGGGTCAATTTGATGGATTGGCTGTTCAGCTGCCAATCCGGCAATACGTCCAGGTTGCACAGCCAAACCCAAATTCCAAACCAGAACTGAAACTATTGATTTATATACTGATGTCTATATACCTGTATTTTTGTTGTAGAGACACTTTTGGGCCCTCAGGCACCAGGTTCTTGGTGTAACTGCTACCTGTCCACCCCTTTTAGCTGCCCCTCCTGATGGCGTCCCTGATTCAGAGGGACATATCAAAATATTGGGTTCAGAAACAGGGAGACAATACTGGGGGACTACACAAATTATAAATGAGCGGTACTATAGGGGGTACAAAAAAATTGGGCAGTGGGAGGAGCTAAAGAAAGGTGCTACATTATAAGTGGGGGGCTACAATGAAGGTAAATGGGGAGGGGTGACCATAGTGTAGGTGTTGGCCCATTTGGGGGTGGAGTTAGGGGCGTGGTTTAGGGCATAAAGAAAATTTCCCTCTTTGAAAAGTTTGGCGGTATGTACAGTACCGAATGTTTTCACCGAGCTTTTCAGACTTTTTTGGGGAGTTGGGTATGTGCCACTGCCATGGTAAAGCTGGGTGCCGGCTCCTGTGTGACGAAATTCTCTACACACAATATACACAGCATAAGCAAATGTTTTTTTGTGGCGTTCTGTAAAAACTGATTTTGTTTAGGGGACCCTACACTGCAGCCTGATGATACAGCCCGGTCCTGGGTAATGGCTGCCATGGCCTCCCCTGGAGTCTGTATGGGGAATAACCTGCACAGTTATACATACATGTATGTCGGATAGACGTTGCACGGTCACATGACCACCATAGGGTTAACACTCCAGACTTTCTCACGACCGCATTTCCATTGTGGGGAGAGGTCTCTGCACCCAGACGCAGCATTCACCCTCCCGGGGTTAGGCAATTCCTCGGATGATGATATCCGCGCCCCCCCTCCCCCTTCATGCAAATTCTGTGTATTTCATATTCTTTGAGCTTTCTGCCTCTCACAAGAGCCGACACTATTTTCCTTGGCTCAGACTCGTCGTCTTGCAGAAATTTTTCATTGCTTTAGCTAAGTGCGTGACGCTGGGCCCAGTCCCATGTTGGATTAAGGGGCGGATTAGAGGAGAGGTACGGGTGATTTACACCTCGCTTCCAGGGTGAGACAGCTGGAGGGCGTCCAATGTGGCGCCATAGGCCATAGCGCAGCTTCTTCATACCTTGCCCCTGGCATCCAGACAAAGTAATGCTCCACCAGGGAGCTGGACTCCCGTATTCACAGGAATCCGTAGACTTCATTATACACACTATCGATCCAGCTGGATTAAGCAGGATTATGGGATATGGCATCTCCGGATCAATAGCAGAACGGCTTCTAGTACCTCCAGGGCAAATCAATAGATCTGGAAAAATAATGAGATTCTGGGATATAAAGGGAGGCATGGGAGGTCACCAAGACTGCGAGCACTATGGGTCATAGAGGGGGGTCCCTCGACAAACTAGAAGCCCCCCTAATACCTTTCAGGATATGACTTCTAAGACTAGCACTCTACAAGAGGAGCAGCCATGGCTTCTTAATGTTCACCTTAAGGAGATGAGTATGGAGCCCTCATGAGATAGAGACCTCCCCGACCCCTATAACAAGTGGGCGCCTCCAGGATGTACAACCCATACTATGAGACATTTTTGTGTCGCACTAGGGCTCCTTAGGTGCACCAGATGAAATAATTCTCCATCAGCTCTAGTAAATAGTCCCTAGTAGGCTACATACTGGGTTGTCTTCTAGTAGACCTCTGGAGTCCAGTATTGGGTCAGAGCCTGGGTCTACTGGAGAATCCTATGGTGCTGTGGTGGGCCAGTCCAACAAAGGTCCTAGTCTATGGAAGAACATCCTCAAATATCCAGGATAATCCTTTATGTTAATCTGCATAAACCACACCTAGCCCAGTTTGAGGGACCTGCCCACAAGGAGCAGACATGTAGGAAGGGAGGGTGCAAATGCTAATTTAATTGGGTGCCATGTTCCTTATGACATATGAGGCTCAAAGCTCTACCTACCGTAAAGGAGGTGGATATGGGGCCGCTGGAGAGAGAAGATACAGACATGGTTGACCATATGGTAATTGCTATTGGGCAGTAAGAACCTTTTAATAGGCGGGGCTGGGTCATGTAGGGGTATTACGACTATCCACTATGGGGGGCTAATTTGGGAAAATGGTGTCCCTTTTCTGCTATTCTTCCTGATGATGTCATGCACATGCATGCATAGATTTGGCTTCTACGTTACCCCAGAAAGGAGAAGATCGGCCAGAGATAATTCATTTTTGGATGGACAAGACCTCAAATAAAGGGGAACCCAAGACTGACCTTGAGAATCTCTATGGTCTCTAAAATGGAAATTATAGAAATCAACACAACTGTTTGTCAGGAGTTAATGTTCTTCCATATCCAGTCTTGGATACATCCGAGATCATGACATGAAATTCATAGGGTCAACCACAAGTCCACAGCAAATGGGGATCAGGAAATGAGACGACGACCGGAGAAGAGGTTCCCACAGAAATCCTGAATTCTCAGATGACTCCATGATGCTTCCTGCTGCTGCCGAACATCACGTTACTGATGGAGCTTCCTGCAAGGAAACCAAAATAACCAGAAATTGTATTATATTATATTGTATAGTATGCGGCTGGGATAATACTGCTCCAAGGGGATACAGGCGCGTGCATCTGCCCCTAGGACAGTGGTGGCGAACCTATGGCACGGGTGCCAGAGGTGGCACTCTGAGCCCTCTCTGTGGGCACTCAGACTGTTGCCCCGGCACAGAATTCACCAGACAGGACTTGAGGGATCCTCCTGCAGGCCCAGGTGGCCCAGGACGTGAAGCATCTGGGTCTACATGAGACTGCAGGAAGAGAAGGTGTAGACATGGTCAGATTATCATTGGAGCCATTGAAGCTCCTGCTCTTGGCCCCACAATTCTTCCTGTTCAGGGAAGCTCCAATGGCAATCTGAATTTTCCCACCTTCTGTCAACGATATTGGTGTCCTCAGGACCGTTGAAAACTGTGGTATAGCACGGAGCACGAAGATTTTAATACTGTAATTTAATGCTATAATTGCTGTGTTGGCACTTTGCAATAAATAAGTGGGTCTGGTTTGCATTTTGGGCACTCGGTCTCTAAAAGGTTCGCCATCACTGCTCTAGGAGGAACTATCTAACGTGTACGGGGACCTCCTACAAGAAGATCATCATGGACAAACCATTTGGAATTTGGGAGAAATTTTGGTCAAGAGCTGTTTCATCTGCAGGGGAGAGATTTGGGCCAGAAAGTGTCTCATTTATCGGGGGATGGGAGAGATTTGGGCCAGAAAGTGTCTCCTTTACGGGGGGGATGGGAGAGATTTTGGGAAGGAGATATCTTGTCTATAGGGCAATGGGAGAGATGTTGGTCAGCAGGTGTCTTGTGTGTATGAGTGTAATAGGAGACATTTTGGTCAGGAGGTGGACAGCTTTACCTATCACCAGTGTTATTCATTGGCTGCTGAGGCTGCTGGGTAATGGTACCTCAGTCTTCTTTCCCAGGGATGCCTGGCCCAGGCTTTTACGAGTGATCCTTGTGGTTGCTCAGGGTGTTTGTTTGGAGAGGGTGGGCCCCCGTGCATGGGGCTGTAAGACCACAGGATCTGCTGAGTATGACCGCGTTGTCTATCAAAGGTGTGCTTATTTACATACATTTAGAGTACTCTCTAAAAGGAACAATCAAATAATCGGCCGCGTTTTGTTTGAGAGCCTCGGGATGGAGCTTAGCTTTGCTATTCTCCCAAGACTCAGAGGCACAGGTGACAAAAACTTTCCCACTGCGGCTTATCAACAGGGATCAAGGAGTAAAACCAGGTACATCCGCAGGGAAGGGTCCCACGAGAAGATGGAGGCTGGAGACTCTCACAGTGGCTGGAGGTGGTGGGAGCAGAAGGGATGGGCCCTCAGAAAGTCCATCTGGTTGACGGCATCAGACTTGGGAACCATGGATGATGCTGAGGACCCACCTCCATCCATACTGGACATGTGTATCCTTGAGTGGCACACATATGCGTTGGTCCTCTGCTGGACCTTGAAGGCCAGTAATTATGTGTTCCAGCTTGGGCCCTGCTCCGGTGGGTCGGTACAACCCCGCTGGATGGCCACTATCACCACCAATGGTTGGTGCCTCGGGCTGGGTTGTGAGGGTGATGCAGTAGACCGGTCAGTGTAGTCCATTCTTTGATGACTATTGGCACATTTTTGTGATCCATGCCAACCAATGGGAGACGTCAGTAAAATGTCTTACATACCTTGGACTTTTGCCTAATGTCCAATGACAATTTTGTGTGTCATGTATAAGAGCACAGACCGGGCCACAGTCCTTGGCCAAGGTGGATCCAATGTTTTCGTAAACTAGTACCCAGAAAACGCTGCCATATTGTGTCTCCAGAGTCATGTGATGCACCGTATGTATATAGTATATATGTCCTGCATCACATGGTGGTAATATTCTCACGCCCGCAGTGTGTATGGCGACAGATGATTCAGAGGCCCTGTGTAAATATACTTACCGGAGGAGGAGCCCGCTCTGTGTACCCTGGCACCACAATGATATTACTGACGAAAAATGTCTGCACAAAGTAAACTGAACAGCGCCAGCAGCGTGCCAAGCAGGTGCCCTCGTGTGCCAGGGGGTGGGGCTTACAGGGAAAGTACCAGGCTTAAAGGGGATGTCTGTATGTTCCATAACAAAAGACTTTCCCTATAATAAATGGGACACAGGATCTCCAGCTGCTAGGACCACTAATGATCAGGAATCCTGTGATACACCTCCAGGACTGGGAACCAGGAAGCTGCAGCACAAGGCATGGCCACTGCAAAATATGTGGCGCTGTCTAATAATGCCATGAATGCAAAATATATCTGCCCCCCAAGTGTCAGCGTGTCCCTGTCCTGCCCCCAAGTGTCAGCGTGTCCCCGTCCTGTCCCCCAAGTGTCAGCGTGTCCCTGTCCTGCCCTGTCCCCCCAAGTGTCAGCGTGTCCCTGTCCTGTCCCCCCAAGTGTCAGCGTGTCCCTGTCCTGTCCCCCCAAGTGTCAGAATGTCCCTGTCCTGTTCCCCAAGTGTCAGCGTGTCCCTGTCCTGTCCCCCAAGTGTCAGCGTGTCCCTGTCCTGTCCCGCAAGTGTCAGTGTGTCCCTGTCCTGTCCCCCCAAGTGTCAGCCTGTCCCTGTCCTATCCCCCCAAGTGTCAGCGTGTCCCCCCTGTCCCTTGTTCCCCCCAAGGTGTCCAGCGTGGTCCCTGCCCCAGAGTCAGCGTGGTCGCCTGGTCGCCTCCCATGGTTTGTCAGCGTGGTCCCTGTTTCCCTGTCCCCCCCAAGTGTCCAAGCGTGTCCCCCTGTCACCTGTCCCCCAAGTGTCCAGTGTGGTCCCTTGTCCTGTCCCCCAATTTGTCATCGTAGTCCCTGTCCATCCCCAAGTGGTCAAGTGTTCCTCTGGTCCCCAACAATGTCCAGCGTGCTACCCTGTCCCTGTTCCCCCCACAAGTGTCAGCGTGTTCCCCCTGTCCGTCCCCCCAAGTGGTCAAGCGTGTCCTGTCCTGTCCCCCAATTGTGTCTCACGGTCCCCGTGTCCCTGTCCCCCAAGTGTTCAGCGTTTCCCTGTCTTCCCCCCGGTCAAGCCTGTGTCCTGTCCCCATTCAGCGTGCCCCTCCTGAAATTGGTCAGCTGCCTGTCCTGTCCCCAAGATCAGCGTGCCGTCCGGCCCCAAGTGTCAGCGCTTCCCTGTCCTGTCCCCCCAAGTGGGTCGCGTGTCCCTGCCTGTCCTCCCAATTGTCAGCGTGTCCCTGTCCTGTCCCCCCGTTTCCCATCGTGGTGCCTGTCCGGTCCCCCCTGACGTGTCCCCCGTTCCCCAAGTGTCCAGCGGTCCCCTCTCTCCCTGTGCCCCAAATGTCAGCGTTCCCCTGGTCCCTAGATCCCTCCAGGTCAGCGTGTCCCCTGGTCCCTGCTCCCCCCCCATGTCAAGCGGGCCCGTTCCCGCCACTCCCGGTTAACCCCCGGTTCACCCAACCCCAGGTGTCAGCGTGTGGGTCACCCCTGTATCCCTGTCCCCCCTTCCCACTTGTCTCCACGTTTCCGCTGTCCCTTGTCACCGCCCCCTTTTTCATCTTTATCCCCCTTCCTGTCCCCCCTCGCGGAAGGCAGTGTCAGCAAGTGTCTCCTGTTTCCTGACTGTCCCCCCCAATTGTCCTCCGTGTCCCTGGTCCTGGCTGGACTTTCCCCCCCCCCACCAGTAAGGATTCCCAAAGTGTCGGCGTTGTTCCCTGCTATGTCTCCCTGTACCCCCCACCAGGATTGTCAGCGTGGGTCGCCTGTCCCCCCTTGTCCACAACCCAAGGTTCATCTTTTCCCCTTTCCTGTACTCCCCCCCCACCCCCCAAGTGTCATGCTTGTATTCCCCCCCCCTTGTTCCCCGTCTCCCTCCCTCCCCCTCCCCCCCATCTTTTTGCCCCCTCGTTCTTTCCCTCGTCCCTTGAATACTCACCTCGACACCACATCCCCCAAACCATTTCCATCGTGATTGTCCGACTCCTGTTCCACATTTGGTTCCCTCATCAACCCAAGTTGTTTTCTTCATTCCTTTTTCACACCCTTTCCTTGGCAACTAGAGGGTGCCCCCCGAGGGGGGGAAAAATAACAGAGTCCCCTATCCCGTTGGTTCGCACTCCCCCTTTTCCCCTTTTGGCGCCCTTGACTTGTTCCCGCCCGCCAGATGTACGTGTTGTTGGCGGAACCTATCCGTCCCTCCTTTATCACGCCCCTCTTCCCACATTGTTTCCGCCGGCGTGAGCCCACGCGCCTGAGTTTGATTGTACAGTGGTTGTCCCCCAACTGTCCTGACGATCCCCCAAGTGAGTCCATCTGTCCCTGTCCCTGTGGTCCCCCCCAAATTTGGTCCCATGCGTGTCCCCCGTCCCTACTCTTTCGCTCCCTAACGGGGATGGCGCTGTTCCTCTTTCTCTCCTTACGGCGGCAGTTTTCCCTTTTGCCCCCCGCCTGGGTCCAGAGTCCGCACCCGGCGTAGCCGCGTTTCCGGCGTTGTTCCCTGTCCCCCAGTTTCCCAGCGGTGATCCCTGTCCCCTGTCCCCAACACAGTGTCCAGCGACGTAGTTTCCCTGTCCTGCCCCCTCTCCTCCCACGTTTCCCCAGCCCAGTTGAGGTCCGCCACGTGCGTCCTGGTCCATTAAGGATCTTATGTTTCCCCCCCCCCGTTTTCAATTAATGTGTTCCCAGGGCCCCGCTAGTGTCCTGTGCCCCCCCCCCCAAGGCCGAGGGCCCCCCATCTGTCCCAATCACTTTTTCCCCCCTTATTGTCCCAAGAGACCCGCCGAGCCAACTTTTTTCCTTTTTGTCCTGTACCCCCCGAAGTGGTCCAGCTGTCCCCTGTGTCCTTGTTCAACCCCAAGTGTCCGCTTGGTCCCCCGTCCTGTCCCCCAAGTGTCAGCGTGTCCCCCTGTCCTGTCCCCGTCCAGTGTCAACGTGTCCCTGTCCTTGTCCCCCCAGTGTCCAGCGTGTCCCCCGTCCTGTTCCCCCAAAGTGTCAGCCATGTTCCCGGTCCGTGTCCCCCCAAGTGTCAGCCGTGTCCCTGTCCCCCTAGTGTCCACCACTGTTCACCCGGTGTCAGCGTCCTGTCCTGCCCCCCAGGTCCGTCCCTCCAGTTGTCCCAGGCAGCGTGTTGCTGTCCAAGTGTCAGGTTCCCTGTCCTGTCCCCCAAGTGGTTCAGCGTGTCCCCGCCTCCCCCGTTCGCTGTCCCCGCCAAGTGTCCAAAGCAAGGGGTCCCTGTCCGTGTCCCCCCCCAATGTCCGGTTATCTTCGTCGCTTTCCTGTCCCCCAGTAGGTGTCCGCCGCTAAGTGTCGCTGCCAGTCCGCATGTCGCGCCTGTCTGCCCCCCAGGGCTGTTCCTCCCCTCCAGAGTGTTCAGGTGTCCCTGTCCTTCGCCCCGTTGCAGCTGCCCTGTCCTTCCCAAGTGTCAGCGTGTCCCTGTCTGTCCCCTCAAAGTGTCAGTGTGTCCCCTGTCCCCCCTGTGCCGTACCCACTTCCCTGTCCCCCCCCCCAAGTGTCAGCTGTCCCTGTCCTGTCCCCCACAAGTGTTCCCCAGCGTGGCCTCCCCTGGTCCTGGTCCCCCCCAAGTGTCAGCGTGTCCCTTCCGGTCCACCCAAGGTGGTTCCAGCGGGTCCCGGTTCCCGTGTCCCACCCCGTGGTCCTAGCCCGGTGTCCCCTGTTGTCCCTGTCCCCCCCCCAAGTGTCCAGCTCGTGGTCCCTGTCCTGTCCCCCAAGTGTCAGCGTGCCCTGTCCTGTCCCAAGTGTCAGCCCTGTCCTGTCCCCACTGTCCGGGTGTTCCTGTCCCCCACAGTGTTCAGCAGTGGTTCCCTGTCCTGTCCCCAAGTGGTCGCGTGTCCCCCTGTCCTGCCTCCCCCCAATTGTCAGGCGTGTCCTGTCCTGTCCGCCAGTGCCAGCGGTTTCCCCCCTGTCCTGTTTCCCCCCAAGTGTCAGCGTGTCCTTCCTGTCCCCCCCCAAGTTGTTCAGCTGGCGCCTGTCCCTGTCCCCCAAGTGTCCCAGCGTGTCCTGTTACCCCGTTCCGCCCCACGTGTCAGCGGTTTCCCTGTCCTGTCCCCCCCAAGTGTCAGCGTGTTCCCCTTGTCCCCTGTCCCCCAAGTGTCACGTGTCCCCTGTCCTTCCCCCCCAGTGGTCACGGTGCCCTGTTCCGTCCCCCCAATTGTCAGCTGTCCCCCCTGGTCCTGTTCCCCCAAAGTTGTTCCACCGCGTGTCCCACTGTCCTCGTTCCCCCAAAAGATCCCCCCAAGTGTCCAGCGTGGTCCCTGTCCTGTTCCCCTCCAAAGTGTCAGAGTGTCCCCCTGTCCCCACCCTGTGTCCCAATTGTCACGGTCCCTGTCCTGTCCCCCCAAGTGTCGCGTGTCCTGCCTTCCCCCCCAAGTGTTCCCGGTTCCCCCTGTCCCCTGGTGCCCCCACCCAGTGCGGCGTGTACACCTGTCCTGTTCCCCCAATGTCAAGCGGTGTCCCCCCCCCGCGTGTCCGTGGTCCTTTCCCCCAAGTGTCAGCGTGTCCACTGGTCCTGTCCCCCGTGTCCGTGTCCAGCGTCGCCCCCCTGTCCCTGTCCCCCCCTCTCCTGCTCCCAGGTGGTCAGCGTTCCCCCTGTCCGGTCCCCCCAGCCGTGTCCCCCCCCCCAGTGTCCCCCGTGTCCCCGTCCTGTCCCCGCCCAAGTGTCGGCGTGTCCCTGTCCTTCCCCCCAAGTGTGCAGCGTGTCCCTGTTTCCCTTGGGTCCCCCCCAAAGTTGGAGTCCCCAGGCGTGTCCCGTCCTGTCCCCCAGTGTCATGTTAGTTCATGTTCCCTGTCCTGTCCCCAGTGTCATCGTGTCCCCTTTCCTGTCCCCCCCAAGTGTTCCCCCCAGCGTGTCCCCTCCCCCCCGTCCATGTGTCCTCCCCGAAAATCCCATGTTTCCCCAAAAGCAGCTCTACTCCCCCTGTCCTGTCCCCCTCGAAGTGTCCAGCCTGTCCCTGTCCTCCCAAGTGTCAGCTGGTCCCTCCCCCCCCCTGTCCTGTTCCCCCCAGGTGTCATTCGTGTTCCTGTCCTGTCCCCCATGGTCCAGGTGTCCCCGGTCCTGTCCCCCCCCAAGTGTCAGGTTGGTCCCTGTCCTGTCCCCCAAGTGTCCAGCGTGTCCCTGTCCCCCCTCCCAAGTGTCAGTGTGTCCACTGTCCCCGAAAGTGTCAGCGTGTCCCTGTCCTGTCCCCCCAGTGTCCCCCCATCGTGTCCCCCGTCCTGTCCCCCCCAAGTGTCACGTGGTCCCCCTGTCCCTGTCCCCCAGTTGTCAGCGTGTCCCTGTCCTGTTCCCCAAGTTGTCAGCGTGTCCCCGCCCCTGTTTTCCCCCAAGTTGTCACGTGTCCCCGTCCTGGTCCCCCAAGTGTCAGCGTTGTTCCCCTGTCCCTGTCCCCCCAAGTGTCAGCGTTGTCCCCTGTCCTCTGTCCCCCCACCAAGTGGTCAAGCGTGTCCCTGTCCTGTCCCCCCAAGTAGATGGTCCCGTCCGTTCCCGCGTCACGGTGTACCCGGCTGTCCCCACAGCGTGTTCCCTGTCCTGTTCCCCCCAATGTAGCCGTGTCCTGTCCCTTCCCCCCCAGTGTCAGCGTGTCCCTGTCTCGTCCCCAAGTGTCGCGTGTTCCCTGTCCTGTCCCCAACCAAAGTTTCCCACGGTGGGTCCTCCCTGTCCTGTCCCCCAAGTGTCATGTTGGTCCCCCCTGTCCGTGGTCCCCTCGTGTCCTGTCCCCCCAAGTGTCAGCGTGTTCCCTGTCCTGTCCCCCAGTGTCCCAGCGTGTCCCCACCCTGTCCGTCCTGGTCCCCCCAAGTGTCAGTCGTGTCCCTGTCTGTCCCCCCACCATGTCAGCGGGTCCCTGTCCTGTCCCCCCAATGTCCCCCCCCCCAGCGTGGTGTCCCCCCCTAGTCCTGGTTCCCCACAAGTGTCAGCGTTGTCCCTGTCCTGTCCCCCAAGTGTCAGCTGTGTCCCTGTTCCTGTACCCCAAGTGTCAGCGTTGGTCCCCTGTCCTGTCCCCCAAGTGGTCCAGCCGTGTCCCCTGTCCTGTCCCCAAGTGTCAGCGTGTCCCTGTCCCCCTGTCCCCCCCCCAAGTGTCAGGCGTGTGTCCATGTCCTGTCCGCCAAGTGTCAGCGTTGTCCACTGTCCTGTCCCCCAAGTGTCAGCGTGTCCCTGTCCTGTCCCCAAAGTGTCAGCAGTTCCCTGTCCTGTCCCCAATGTTCAGCGTGTCCCTGTCCTGTCCGCCAATGTTCCAGCGGTTCCTTACTGTCCCCCCAAGTTGTCAGCGTGTCCCCTGTCCCCTTCACCCAGTGTCAGCGTTGTCCCTGTCCTGTCCCCCCAAGTGTCAGCGTGTCCCTGTCCTGTCCCCCAGTAATCCCCTCGGTCGGTGCAGAGCCATGGAGTTATTATCTAGACATCTATGTTTTGTGGTTTTGCAGTGTCAGGATTTATGTCTATGATGAGGTTTGTTATCAGATTGTTATGGAATGTCTTGTATACATCATTCATCGCGTCTTCCTCCTCTGCATTACTCCTCCGTCACTGGTGTCATCTCTCCATCACCTGCTCCACCCGTATAATGTCATCTCACCTGAACATCGATAAGTCAAAGGTTAATAACGTATCAATGGCTTCCAACCTCTGGTCCTCCAAAGTGTTCATACACCCTGTGTAGGTCGGGGCATGCTGGGAGTTGTAGCTCTCATACCTTCATATATAAGAAGAGAAAACTAGTAGAAAATCTAGGTGATCACTTTGCAGATCTCCTGGCGTTCATTTTACCCACAGCGCCACCAGAGGAAGAAGAACAGGTGATAACAACGGATGATTGAGCATGAAGTAATGTGGTACCCCTGAGTCCTCCAGAGGGAAAGTCGCTCCCAAAAAAATCTGGGAAGTAAGATTTCCTAAAAAATCTGAATCCTCTAATTGCTATAGAAGTCTAATAATTATTCCTTGTCCATCAGAGGGCGCCTGTAATAGTCATCACTGATGCCATGGAGCATTGTATACGGGCATTGTGCCAGCGCCAGGCCCATACATCAAATACAGGGAACAACCACAGGACTCGAAAAATGCTGAAATATGCAAATTCCACAGCAATAAAAGAGTTTTTCTCTTTGTGTTACTGCTCTTTTAACATGACCCTCCTGCGGGATTAGGTTTCTGGATTCAAAGGGCTGGAGGGGCCGCGGAGCTCCGGGGGTCAGACTAGGACAGGACTTGGCTCAGCAATAGCCGTGCCCTCTAGACCCGACCATAATCAGTTTCCATGGTCCCATTGTGTCGCAGATAAGGATCTTGTGATGTTCCCGCCACATGCTAAGGGGGTCACTGGGGGCCTAAATGTTGTTGTAGGTTTAATCCAATCAAGTCATATTCCCATAATGCACCTGTAACTGCCCATAACCATGTCTTCTGTTCAGGATCCTCGTCTTTTGGCCATTAAAAATCCTTTCTCTGTCTCTCTGGAGGACCAGTACTTCATGGCTGCTGTGTAATACCTCATATCACCTGCGGGGGAGCTGTAGGTTGGGCTATTTGCTTGCAAATTCAGCAATATGTCCGGGTCAGGAGGGAGAACCCAAAAAACGAACCCAAGCATCAGGTGCACTCATGTCTACTCTTGACCTCTTGAAGGTATAAATAATTTATAAAACGCTACGGAATATGATGGCGCTATATACATAAACATTATTATTCTTTTTCATGGCAGTACGGACCTGACAATTGTGAGCAATGTGGACATCCACAGCTCCCTGGGGGGTTTGGGCTTGGTGTGACCACCCAAATCATCCATATTCTAATTCATCACTGTTCAACACCTTCTATGTAGACCTACAGTATGTGTCTCCATGGTTACAGACTACATAATCCTTGTGTAGTCTGATTCTGTGACCACATTCTCTTCCATATCTCTTATAAGAACATAGTTAGAAAGTTATCAAGAACATGACTATGGAATCTGACTACACCTGGTGACTTGTAGTCTGTGACCATGGAAACATAAAGGTCATTTTGTTTATAATTTCCTATACATTGTAACAATGCGATGTGATCGGTAAAGAAGGATCAGAGAAGTTCCATGTGATCGGTAAAGAAGGATCAGAGAAGTTCCATGTGATCGGTAAAGAAGGATCAGAGAAGTTCCACGGTACAATCGTCAAAAATTTTGTTGGGTGAAATAAAGTCCATTTTTGTGGGTGGTGTCGCTTTCCGGTCTGTGCTGTTGACTTTTCGTGTTTCTTCTGTAACTTGGAGAAGGATCACATTGCAGACGTCTCGAGTAGAGCTGCTTTCCTTCACTCTCCCCCTCCCCACTATAAATCAGCCCTACACCGGTCACCTCAACACCCCTTGACCTAAACAAACCTTGAAAGCAGATCCAGACGTTGTACTCCTTGAGAGCCTGGCTCCTTTGAAGTTTTTGAAGACCTCACTACCCGTCCCTCCAGAGCTCCCCATAAATCAGGGTTCTCCTCTGTCTCTGGCCTGATAACATGGATCAGCCCATAATGGAGTGGGGGTAATTAGTGAGGGGGGTCACTTATGGAAACAGAAAACAGCAGCTCCGGCCTCCCCTCCCCCTGCCATAGGCATCAGCCACCACGTTCCAGGCCCTGCCGGGAGGTTACGAGGTTGTGAAGCAGATTTTGCTAATAATCTGTGAGCGGAATATTTTTGGATCGCTCAATGAGCGCGTGGCAGATCGCATCCCTACGCTATCACCGCGGGACGTCATCACTCGCCCGTCACCTGCGCTGTTTACAGCTCTCGAAACGACAGGCTGGGGCGACGAGTGAGGAGAGCAGAACAGACGGAACATGGTTAACGTCCCCCCCCCAACCTCGTCAGAAAATATACTTATACATTTATACACTTATGCACACTCATTTTTGCACTGACATATACATTTATACACTTATCTGTACCCGGGGCCCCCTAACACTGTGGGCCCCATCGCAGCTGCTATAGTTGCTACCACTGTTGATATGACCCGGGTCAACCCAGGTCAACATCTTCAAAGAGTTTGTATGTTCTCTCAGTGTTTGCGTGGGTTTCCTCCGGGTCCTCCGGTTTCCTCTCACACTCCAAAACATACTGAATAGATTGTGAGCCCCATTGCGGACAGGGACTGATTTGGCAAACTCTGTGCAGCGCTGCGTAATCTGTAGGCGCTATATAAATAAAGGATTATTTTGGTACCACCATTTTTATCTGTAAAGTCATGACTACTTAATTAGAGTCCGGAAGGGGAAAAATTGGCCTTATTTTGAGATTTTTTATATGGTGTTTATACCCCAAATCTTGACTTTTTTGCTTTGGTTACTGTTGGTCCACAAGGGTAGGGTGTGAAAGGAAACTTCTGAAAAGTTTTTCTTTGAGGTTCAAACACTGTCTTTCCAGACCTGTTAAGGTCCAAGCCAAGTCTGATGCTCGGTATCAAGGTGCCGCAGTCTCCATTCTTGAATGTTCTCCCAATGTTCCTCTCGTGGAGACACCATATTCATGTCCTTGGTAGGACAAGGCACAACCCGCCTGTAGGCAGGGAGCTCCTCATGACTTGATTAGAGGCAGGGAGGTGACACTTTTATCAAGTTGTCACAATTTGTCAGCCCCTGGGGCTATTTGGGTGTGAGGGTTGGGGACTCCCATGGGGGACTCCTCCGTAGCGATGCTTCGGTACGAGACGCTCCATCTTCTCAAGTCTCATTTTAGAACCAGGACACTTTGTAATTAGGACTTTCTGTAATTATGAATTATAATGAAGAGGTGTCCGCCTCGTCTTGGCCGTAACATCACCTTCAGAAATATGATGAAGTGTTTCGTATAGGACGTCGCTGGCACCCGGCCCGGGATCCTTAAGGTTCTGCCTAGACTTGAGGAGACCCATGTGCCTCCACTTTAGAAGATACAATGCTGAGCTCCTTGTTATGATCTCCATCTGCATTGTATTAAGTCCCAGAGCTAATCCTGGTAGAAAAACCGGATTTTCATATCCAAGACATCTTGGAATTTATAAAGTTTCAGGTTTTCCTAGTAAAAGAAAAAAAAACAAACTGTGCCGAAACTCTTATCATGAATCACAAACAGGTCGGACGGGTTCTGAAGAAGCCGGTGTCACTCATTATCTGCTGGACGGGATCCAGGATGAGACAGACACGATCCTACATAATACTCGCGGTGACTCCCTCCGGCTGCTGCTGCACAATCCTTATGGTTTATGCCTCTGGATTTTACCATAAAACAATAATAATGCATTAAATTTAGTAAATTCTATCTGGCGACACCTTCCCCTTCCCCATGGCACGTATTGGAGCTTCTCCTAAACTTATCTTGAAGAATAATTCCCACTTTTGATTTGTGTTCTGAATTTTTTCTCTTGTGACCCCCAACAAACAGCCAATGTTCATGTCCTCTGCTGCCCCCACAGGAGAAATGAGGTATTACACGCATCGGGTCCTCCAGATAAATAACTTCCTTTAGTAGAAGGGGATCCCCACTCATTACTCTTTTCCCTATACACAGAATAAATCTGATTTATGAGGGTCCATACAATGGGAACCGGGGTAATTATCAGAATTCATTTCTATGGGAGTGACAGAGGTTCACCAGAATGAGAGACCCAATGAAAAACAAGATTTCCCCACTTACCTATTATGTTGGGGGTCCAATCACTGGGATCCCAAGTGATGACATAAATTTATTGCTATGGGACTGAAGGTTAGTACAGCACTAACTGAATTTCAGTAGAAGGGTGGGCACTCTATATGGGCCTCAGGAACCCTCATAGTCGAGATCAATGGGGGTCCCAAGAGTGGAGCCCTCTTTGACCAGACACTGGTTTCACATATCCTGTGACACCCCTTTTTGGCACAGAGTATTCTAAAAATTTTGACAATATAAGATAAGAAAAGATCCGGTACGGACAAGTACCTTTACCTGTCCCCAGGTCTCTTCTCAGGACCATAGAGTAGATAAAATGTGACACAACCTGGTTACTACATCAAAGTTCCTTGACAATTCATAAAAAGTCATAACATGTGGAGGCAAACCTAATGACCGAATGACTCAAAGCTCATCCATATAATGACCACAATGAAGGAGATGAGTAGCCAGGTAGAAGTCACCCCATCCAATCCTCATCTCAGCCTGCACTAGTAATCAGATTTCTGCTAAAACAAGAAGCTCAAGTCCATAGCACTCAGAACGTCAGAACATGAATCACTTGTGACCCGAGAGACTGAAGTGTTGGATTGTTAGAGAAGTAGATAGGTAGCCTGGTAGCAGTAATATCATGTCATTCCTTATCTCAGCCTGCACTAGTAATCAGATTTCTGCTAAAAAAAGAAGCTCAAGTCCATAGCAGTCAGAACGTCAAACATGAATCACGTGTGACCCGAGAGACTGAAGTGTTGGATTGTTAGAGAAGTAGATAGGTAGCCTGGTAGCAGTAATATCATGTCATTCCTCACCTCAGCCTGCACTAGTAATCAGATTTCTTTTGAAATAATCTCAAATTTATAGCTACCAGTCTTGTCAAACATGACTCAAGTAGGACTTAGGCTACTGAAGCTCAAAGCTGAATTGTCCATATGATGACTTTGACAAATAGCCTGGTAGCAGTCGCGATATGTTGTCCCACATCTCAGGCTGCTCTAGTAATCAGATTTTATTCATATCCTTCACAACAAGACTGTCAGACATGACTCAAGTGCAACTTAAGTAACCTGTCCATGTGATGACAGCAGAGTAGGAGATAAGTCGCCTGGTAGGTATGTCACACCATGCCCTTCCTCATCTCAGCCTTCACTACTAATCAGATTTATTGTTTTTATACATTCTTGTTCATATTAACTTGTCATTTGAGTGACTCAAGCCCGAAGCTGTACAGTCCACATCATGATAATGATCAGCTGTGGGTCTATACAGGGGATCCACTGGGAGTGCTGGGTGCTATCTCCTCTAATATCGCTCCATCAAATCACCAGAGGGCCCTAATTCTGAATTTCTACCCAATGGAAACCCACTGCTGCCTGACTCCGCCCCTGAGGAGCAGGACTAATAAAGAGTTGATGAAGCCTTTTTTTACTCTCTATGTAAATGTGAACATCGGACTAAACGTTCCTACAGTGATGGTGGGTACAAGTTGTGGTGTGAGGGTCCTCTTCCTGTGCTCAGATTTGGTTGTCTTCTTACAGTCTGGTGACCTGGAAGAGACCTCTCCACATCCTTTCATCTTATCAGGTGACGATATCTCACAGTTACAGAAAACATTGACACTTCTGCTTTGTACAAGACGGAAGTACCATCATAGCGCTGCCCTAGATGGAAAGCAGAAGATGTCTTGGCTGGAATCTGACTTACACCCCCTGTTCTGTATAGTGAGGGACCTTGCCCTGCAGAAGTGGTCACCCGCTGTATAAAAATAAAGTTTTTTCACTTCTTGCCTCGGTTCCTCACCAGCCTCGCCCTGATGCTGCAGAAACCACATCAACTTACTGACATTTTTGCTAATTTTGTGGTTGTGGGCTTTAAGCTGCATGAGATGATAGTGTCATGTACTTTCTCCATGGTGTCCTCTTCTTGACTTACTTTCAATGGGGTTCCCTCTTCTTGCCTTCTCCATGGTGTCTTTCTCTTGAACTTCTCCATGGGTGTCCCGTCCTTCCTGCTTTCTACATGGTGTCCGTCTCTTGACTGTCTCTGGTGTTCTTTCTCTTTGACTTTCCTCCAGGTGTCTTTCTTCTTGACTCCCATGGTGTCCGTCTTCTTGACTTTCTCCCCCATAGTGTCTTCTTCTTGAACTTTGCTCCATGGTGTCTTCTTCTCTCTCTGTGTCTTCTTCTACTTTCTTCCTATGGTGTCTTCTTCTTGACTTTCTCCATGGTGTCTTCTTCTTGACTTTCTCCATGGTGTCCTCTTCTTGACTTTCTCCATGGTGTCTTCTTCTTGACTTACTCCATGGTGTCTTCTTCTTGACTTACTCCATAGTGTCCTCTTCTTGACTTACTCCATGGTGTCTTCTTCTTGACTTACTCCATGGTGTCTTCTTCTTGGCCTGCTGGGGGGTTATGCCCCTTTGTGCCCATAGTGCACTCACAACAGCTGCAGAGAAAGGCCCCTTCAATCGTAATATAAGAAATACGGATTGGTTCCACCTGGTGCCCTTGAGGTTGGTACAGTACTACCACCCTGGTCACATCTAGATATCTCTGCCATTAGTGAACAATGCAGGGAAACCAACTCTTTAGAGGTCCCAATGCTTCTAGAGGTTGCACGACATAGATAACCCAGGGTCTGGATGGTGGAGGATCTTGGCAAGTAAATAGGTCTAGTTGGTGGAGGATTTTAGTAGGTAAGTTAGGGCCTGGATGGTGATGGATCCTGCCATCCATGTATCTCAGGCTCTAAATAAAGAAGAATTATGACAGGTGACAGGATGCTGGAACCCCCTGACAGGTCACAAGGTTTCTATATGGTGGAGTAGTCTGGCTGGTAACTGGCTCTATATGGAGGAGCCTTCTGACAAACGTTAGGTTCTAGATGGTGGAGCCTCCTGGTAGGTAACTGGTTCTAGATGGTGGAGCCTCCTGGCAGGTAACTGATTCTAGATGGTGGGAGCCTTCCGGCCGGTACTGTTCGAGAGATGGTGTAGCACTCCTGTGCGGTTACTGGTTTAGATGGTGGAGCCTCCTCGGCAGGTAACTGGTTCGTAGATGGAAGCCTCCTACTGCAGGTACTGGTTGTAAGGTGGGGGCCCTCCCGTAGGTAACTGGGCAGATGTGGAAGCCTCCGGGTAGGTAACGGTTTTTCTACGATGGTGCGGCCCCCTCCCTGGCAGTTAACTGGTTTTTTTTCTATAGATATGGGTGGGAGCCCTCATTCTGTTAGTGACACTGGTAGGAACTGTTTGCTAGATGGTGAGCCTCCTGGTAGGTACGCCGGTTCTAGATGGTGGAGCCTCTTCTGGCAGTAACTGATTTCTAGATGGTGGATCTCCTGGCAGGTAACTGGTGAATTCTAGAATGGTGGAAGCCTAGAAGGGAGGGGAGGGGGAAGAAGAAGGGGGCGAGGAACGCCAAGTAGCTGAGCCCCTCCCGTGAGATGTCTGCGCAGTGGTCCTCCTCAAATTTGAACATTATGAGAAAAGATCACAGGACAACTGTTTTGTTCAGGTTTAATGTTGTCTTTGCATCTCCAGTTCCCTTGTATGCTCCGGATCAGAACCATGAAATTCATAGAGGGTCAACCACAAGTCCACGCCAAAATGGGGATCAGGAATGAGAACGAACGACCGGAAGAAGAGGTTCCCCACAGAAACCTGAATTCCCCTCCCGATGAACATCCATGATGCGGAATCCCTGCTGCTGCCGAACATCACGTTAACTGATGTAGCTTCCCGCAACGAAAACCACAGAAGATGACCCCAGAAATATCTACATTATATTGTACATAATTGTGGGCTGGGTACTACTCGGACTGCCTCAAAAGGGGTGGTTAGAGGACCACAAAGGATTATGAGTAACTCCTCTAGACGTGGGGTACGGGGACCTCCTACGAGAAGATCAATCATGGACATTAACCCATCTGGAAAATTGGAGAGATATTGGTCAGAGTTGTCCTCCCTCTGGCAGGGCAGAGGATGTTTGTCCCCCATCAGATGTGTTTTTTGGAAGACATTTTGGTCAAGCAGGTGGGAACAGCCTATTTTTTTTACCTATCACCAGTCCTTGGCTGCTGGAGGCTGCTGGGTATGGTACCTCTCAAGTCTTCTTTCCCAGGGAAATTACTTGGCCCAGGCTTTGCGCTAGTGCCTGTGGTGGTTGCTTCAGGGTGTTTTTTGGAAGAAGGGTGGGGGCCCCAACACGTGCATGGGGCCTTGTCAGACCGACGGATCTCTGAGTATGACCGCGCGTGTGCCTATCAAGGTGGTGCTTTTATTTGACATGTGGACAAAAGTACTCCTAACAGGGAACGAATCAAATAATCGGCCGCGTTTGTTTTTGAGAGACCCTCGGATGGAGCTTAGCGTGTGCTATTCCTCCCAAGACTCAGAAGCCAACGGTGACCAAACTTTCCCCCACTGCGGCTGGATCAACAGGAGCAAGGAGTAAAAACCAGGTAACATCGCAGGGACGGGTTCCCCCAGAGAAGATGATGCGGGAGCTCTCACAGTGGCCCTGGGAAGATGGGGGTTGGGAGCAGTAAGGGAATGAGAGCCCCAGAAAGGTTCCTTCATGGTCTTGACGCATCAGACTTGGAAAACCCTAGTGATATGCTGAGGAATAACCCCACCATCCATACCCATGACTGGACGATGGTTGGTACCTTAGAGTGGGCCAAGCAACATATGCGTTGGTCCTTTCTGCTGACGCTTGAAAGGCCCAGGAATTATGTGTTCCAGCTGGGCCTGCCCTGCCTCCGTGGTCAGTAAAACATAACCCTGCTGGCAATTGGCCCACTATCCCCATCAATGGTTGGTGCCACCGGGCTCGGGCTGGGTATTTGGTGAGGGGTGGGGGATGCGTAGACCCGTATGTAAGTCCATGCTTGATGACCTATTGGACTTTTGGGGATCCCAATTCCAACCATGGGAGACTCATAGAATAACTTACCTACCTTTGACTTTTGCCCCTATGTCCAATGACCCATTGGAGATCTGTCCCCATTTATAGATCCTCAACAGACCGAGCCGCAGTCCCTGGCCAAGGTGGAATCCATTGTTTTTCCGTAACTAGTAAAACCGGCACCAGAACCGCTGGCCAAAAATAGCTTGTGTCCCTCAGAGTCCCATGCGATCAGCGTATGGTTTATATAGTATATATGGTCCTGCATCACATGGTGGTATATTCTCAGGAACCAACGCCCCGCGGGTGGGTATGGCGACAGATTGATTTCATAGGCCTCTGAGTGTAATAAATCCCTTACCGGAGGAGGCAGCCCCAGCTCTTGTGGACCCTGCGCGACCACAATGATAATCAGAACTACGTGGTGACAAAATGTTCTGCACCAAGTTCAAACCTTAACAGCGCCATGCAGCGTGCCAAGCAAGGTTTCCCTCGTGTGCCAGGGTTGGGGCCCTTACATGGAAAGTAAGACCGAGGCCTTTAAAAGGGGATGGCCGGTATGTCTCAAAACAAGCACTTTCCTATAATAATGGGACCGACACAGGATCCCTCCAGCCTAGCTAGGACCACTTAATGCTCAGGAATCGCTGTGGATCCCTCCAGTACTGGGAAAACCAGGAAAGCTGCAAGCCACAAGGCAGGGCCACTGCAAAATATGGTTGGCGCTGTTCTAAATAATGGCATGAATGCACAAATACGATCTGCCTGCCCCCCAAGTGTCCCAGCGTGTCCCCCTGTTCCTGCCCCCAGTTGTCAGCGTGTCCCCCCCCGTCCTGTCCCCCCAAGTGTCAGCGTGTTAAGTCCCTGGTCCCTGCCCTGGGTCCCCCCAAGTGTCGCGTGTCCCCCCTGTCCCCTGTACCCCCCAAGTGTCAGCGATGTCCCTGTCCCTTTTCCCCCAGTGTCAGAAATTTCCATGGGTCCCTTTCCCCAAGTGTTCAGCGTGTTCCCTGGTCCTGTCCCCAAGTGTCCTAGCGTGTCCCTGTCCCTGGTTCCGCAATGTCAGTGTGGTCCCTGTCCTGTCCCCCCCCCCAAGTGTCAGCCTGTCCCCCTGTCCTATCCCCCCAAGTGTCAGTGTGTCCCCCCTGTCCCTTGTTCCCCCCAAGGTGTCCAGCGTGGTCCCTGCCCCAGAGTCAGCGTGGTCGCCTGGTCGCCTCCCATGGTTTGTCAGCGTGGTCCCTGTTTCCCTGTCCCCCCCAAGTGTCCAAGCGTGTCCCCCTGTCACCTGTCCCCCAAGTGTCCAGTGTGGTCCCTTGTCCTGTCCCCCCAATTTGTCATCGTGTCCCTGTCCCCCAAAGTGGTCAGTGTGTCCCTGGTCCCCGAAAATGTCCCAGCGTGCCTCCCCTGTCCTGTTCCCCCCAAGTGTCAGCGTGTTTTCCCCCCGTCCGTCCCCCAAGTGGTCAGCGTGCCTGTCCTGTCCCCCAATTTGTCCACGTGTCCCCTGTCTGTCCCCAAAGTGTTTCAGCGTGTTCCCTGTCTTTCCCCCAGGGTCAAGCCGTGTCCTGTCCTAGTCCCCCCAATTGTCAGCGTGTCCCTGTCCTGGTCCGCCCCCCAAGTGTCAGCGGGTTTCCTTTCCTGTCCCCACCAAGTGGGTCGCGTGTCCCCGTGGTCCCCTGTCCCCCCAATTTGTCAGCATGTCCCTGTCCTGTCCCCCCCCCAGTGTCAGCGTGTCCCCTGTCCCCCCCCCAAGTGTCCAGCGGTCCCCTCTCTCCCTGTGCCCCAAATGTCAGCGTTCCCCTGGTCCCTAGATCCCTCCAGGTCAGCGTGTCCCCTGGTCCCTGCTCCCCCCCCATGTCAAGCGGGCCCGTTCCCGCCACTCCCGGTTAACCCCCGGTTCACCCAACCCCAGGTGTCAGCGTGTGGGTCACCCCTGTATCCCTGTCCCCCCTTCCCACTTGTCTCCACGTTTCCGCTGTCCCTTGTCACCGCCCCCTTTTTCATCTTTATCCCCCTTCCTGTCCCCCCTCGCGGAAGGCAGTGTCAGCAAGTGTCTCCTGTTTCCTGACTGTCCCCCCCAATTGTCCTCCGTGTCCCTGGTCCTGGCTGGACTTTCCCCCCCCCCACCAGTAAGGATTCCCAAAGTGTCGGCGTTGTTCCCTGCTATGTCTCCCTGTACCCCCCACCAGGATTGTCAGCGTGGGTCGCCTGTCCCCCCTTGTCCACAACCCAAGGTTCATCTTTTCCCCTTTCCTGTACTCCCCCCCCACCCCCCAAGTGTCATGCTTGTATTCCCCCCCCCTTGTTCCCCGTCTCCCTCCCTCCCCCTCCCCCCCATCTTTTTGCCCCCTCGTTCTTTCCCTCGTCCCTTGAATACTCACCTCGACACCACATCCCCCAAACCATTTCCATCGTGATTGTCCGACTCCTGTTCCACATTTGGTTCCCTCATCAACCCAAGTTGTTTTCTTCATTCCTTTTTCACACCCTTTCCTTGGCAACTAGAGGGTGCCCCCCGAGGGGGGGAAAAATAACAGAGTCCCCTATCCCGTTGGTTCGCACTCCCCCTTTTCCCCTTTTGGCGCCCTTGACTTGTTCCCGCCCGCCAGATGTACGTGTTGTTGGCGGAACCTATCCGTCCCTCCTTTATCACGCCCCTCTTCCCACATTGTTTCCGCCGGCGTGAGCCCACGCGCCTGAGTTTGATTGTACAGTGGTTGTCCCCCAACTGTCCTGACGATCCCCCAAGTGAGTCCATCTGTCCCTGTCCCTGTGGTCCCCCCCAAATTTGGTCCCATGCGTGTCCCCCGTCCCTACTCTTTCGCTCCCTAACGGGGATGGCGCTGTTCCTCTTTCTCTCCTTACGGCGGCAGTTTTCCCTTTTGCCCCCCGCCTGGGTCCAGAGTCCGCACCCGGCGTAGCCGCGTTTCCGGCGTTGTTCCCTGTCCCCCAGTTTCCCAGCGGTGATCCCTGTCCCCTGTCCCCAACACAGTGTCCAGCGACGTAGTTTCCCTGTCCTGCCCCCTCTCCTCCCACGTTTCCCCAGCCCAGTTGAGGTCCGCCACGTGCGTCCTGGTCCATTAAGGATCTTATGTTTCCCCCCCCCCGTTTTCAATTAATGTGTTCCCAGGGCCCCGCTAGTGTCCTGTGCCCCCCCCCCCAAGGCCGAGGGCCCCCCATCTGTCCCAATCACTTTTTCCCCCCTTATTGTCCCAAGAGACCCGCCGAGCCAACTTTTTTCCTTTTTGTCCTGTACCCCCCGAAGTGGTCCAGCTGTCCCCTGTGTCCTTGTTCAACCCCAAGTGTCCGCTTGGTCCCCCGTCCTGTCCCCCAATGTGTCAGCGTGTCCCCCCCTGTCCTGTCCCCGTCCAAGAGTGTCAGCGTGTCCCCTGTCCTTGTCCCCCCAGTGTCCAGCGTGTCCCCCGTCCTGGTGTTTCCCCCCCAAAGTGTCAGCCAGTGTTTCCCCCGGTCCGGTTCCCCCCAAGTGTCAGCAGTGTCCCTGTCCCCCTGCTGAATCCCCACCCAATGTCAGCGTGTCCCCTGTTCCCCCCTGGTCCCCCTCCAAGTTGTCCCAGACCGGTTGGTTTTTCCCTGTCCTGTCCCCCCAGTCGGTCAGCGTGGTCGCCCGCCCGTCCTGTCCCCCCAAGTGGTCCAAGCAAGGGGTCCCTGTCCGGTCCCCCCCCCAAGTGTGGTTATCTTATCGTCGTTTCCTGTCCCCTATTCCCCCAAGGTGTCCATCGTGTACCCCTGTTCCACCCCCTGTTCCCCCCAGAGTGTTCAGGTGTCCCTGTTCGCCCTTCCCCGCCCAAGTGTCAGCGTGTCCCTGGTCTGTCCCCTCAAAGTGTCAGTGGTGTCCCCTGTCCCCCCTGTGGTACCCACTTCCCTGTCCCCCCCCCCAAAGGTGTCAGCGTGTCCCTGGTCCATGTCCCCCACAAGTGTTCCCCAGCGTGGCCCTCCCCTGGTCCCGTGGTCCCCCCCAAAAGTGTACAGCGTGGTCCCTGTCCGGTCCACCCAAGGTGGTTCCAGCGGGGTCCCGGTTCCCTGTGTCCCACCCCAGTGGTCCAGCCCGGGTCCCCTGTTGTCCTGCCCCCCCCCAAGTGTCCAGCTCGTGGTCCCCTGTCCTGTCCCCCAAGTTGTCCAGCGTGGGCCCTGTTTCCTGTTACACCAAGTTGTCAGCCGTTTCCCTGTTTTCCGTCCCCCACGTGTTCAGCAGTGGTTCCCTCTGTCCCTGTACCCCAAGTGGTCCGCGTGTCCCCCTGTCCCTGCCTCCCCCCCCAATTGTCCAGGCGTGTCCTGGTCCCTGTTCCGCCAGTGCCAGCTGGTTTCCCCCCTGTTCCTGTTTTCCCCCCACCCCCAAAGGTGTCCCAGCGTGTCCTTCCTGTCCCCCCCCCCCAAGTTGTTCAGCATGGCGCCGTCCCTGTCCCCCAAGTGTCCCGCGTGTCCTGTTCCCCGTTCCGCCCAGTGTCAGCGGGTTTCCCTTGTCCCTGTCCCCCCCAAAGTGTCAGCGTGTTCCCCTTGTCCCCCCTGTCCCCCAAGTGTACATCGTGTTCCCCTGTCCTTTTCACCCCCCATGTGGTAAGCGGTGCCCTGTTCCGTCCCCCCAATTGTCCCCCAGCCTGTACACCCCCTGGTCCTGTTCCCCCAAAGTTGTTCCACCAGCGTGTCCCACTGTTCCTCGTTCCCCTCAAAAAAAAAGAAATCCCCCCAAGTGTCCAGCGTGGTCCCTGTCCTGTTCCCCTCCAAAGTGTCAAAGAGTGTCCCCCTGTCCCCACCCTTGTGTCCCCCAAATTTGTCCATCGAGTCCCTGTCCTGTCCCCCCAAGTGTCCGCGTGTCCTGCCTATCCCCCCCCAAAGTGGTTCCACGAGTTCCCCCTGTCCCCTGGTCCCCCCCCAGTGCGGGCGTGTTTGTATCACCTGTCCCTGTATCCCCCAATTGTCAAGCGGTGTCCCCCCCCGCGTTCCTGGTCCCCCCCAAGTGTCAGCGTGTCCACTGGTCCTGTCCCCCCCGTGTCCAGCGTGCCCCCCTGTCCCTGTCCCCCCCTCTCCGCTCCCAGGTGGTCAGCGGTTCCCCCTTGTCCAGGTCCCCCCACCAAGTGTCCCCCCCCCAGCCCCCGTGTCCCGTCCTGTCCCCGCCCAAGATGTCCGGCGTGTTTCCACTGTTTCCTTGCCCCCCAGTTGTTGCAGCACGTGTCCCTGTTTACCCTTGGGTTCCCCCCCAAGTTGGAGTCCCCAGGCGTGTCCCCGTCCGTCCCCCAGTGTCATGTTAGTTTGTTCCCTGTACCCTTCCCCATTGTGTCATCGTGTTCCCCTTTCCTGTCCCCCCCAAGTTTCCCCCAGCGTGTCCCCTCACCACCCACGTCCATTGTGTCCTCCACCGAAAACCCAAGTGTTTCCCCAAAAGCGCTCTACAATCCCCCTGTCCTGTCCTCCCTCGAGTGTCCCAGCCTGTCCCTGTTCCTCCCAAGTGTCAAGCTTGGTCCCTCCCCCCCCCTGTCCTTTCCCCCCAGGGTGTCCATTCGGTTCCTGTTCCTGTCCCCCTATGGTCCTCCATTCCGGTGTCCCCCCCGGCCTGTCCCCCCCCAAGTCAGTGTTGGTCCCCTGTCCCCCCCTGTCCCCCAAGTTCCAGCGTGTCCCTGTCCCCCCTCCCAAGTGTCAGTGTGTCCACTGTCCCCGAAAGTTCAGCGTGGTCCCTGTCCCCTTGTCCCCCCCAGTGTCCCCCCCCATCGTAGTCCCCCGTCCTGTCCCCCCCAAGTGTCAACGTGGTCCCCCTGTCCCTGTTCCCCCAGTTGTCAGCGTGTCCCGTCCTGTTCCCCAAGTTGTCGCCGTGTTTCCCCGCCCCTGTTTTCCCCCAAGTTGCACGGTTGTTCCCCGTTTCCCTGGTTCCCCCAAGTGTCACGTTGTTCCCCTGTCCCTGTCCCCCCAAGTTGTTCCAGCGTTGTCCCCTGTCCCTGTTCCCCCCACCAAGTGGTCAAGCGTGTCCTGTCCCCTGTTCCCCCCAAAGATGGTCCCAGCGTTCCCCGTCCTGTACCCCAAATGTCCCCACAGCGGTTCCCTGTTTCCCTGTTCCCCCCAATTTGTTTTTTAGCCGTGTTTCCTGTCCCTTCCCCCCCAGTGTCAGCGTTGTCCCTGGTTCTCGTCCCCACCCAGTGTCCCGCGTGGTGGTCCCCTGTCCCTGTTTCCCCAACCAAAGTTTTCCCATCGGTGGGGTCCTCCCTGTTCCCCCTGTCCCCCTCAACGTGTCATGTTGGGGTCCCCCCTGTCCTGTGGTCCCCTCGTGTCCTGTCCCCCCCCCCAAGGTGTTTTCAGCGTGGTTCCCCTGTCCTGTCCCCCCCATGTCCCAGCGTGTCCCCACCCCTGGTCCGCCTGGTCGGCCCCCAAGTGTCATCCGTGTCCCTGTCTTGTCCCCCCACCATTGTCCAGCGGGTCCCTGTCCCCCTGTCCCCCATTGTCCCCCCCCCCAGCGTGGGCCCCCCCTGTCCTGGGGTTCCCCACAAGTGTCCCAGCGTTGGTCCCTGTCCCCTGTCCCCCAGTTGTCCCCAAGCGTGGTCCCTGTTCCTGTACCCCAAAGTTGTCAGCTTGGTTCGCCCTGTCCCTGTCCCCCACATGGTCCAGCCGGTGTCCCCTGTCCACTAAGTCCCAAGTGTCCATCCGTGTCCCTGTTCCCCCTGTCCCCCCCCCAGAGTGTCCCAAGGCCCGTGTGTCCCCTGTCCTGGTCCGCCAAGTGGGTTCAGCGTGTCCACTGTCCCCTGTCCCCCAAGTGGGGTCAGCCGTGTCCCTAGTCCCCCCTGGTTTCCCCCCCAAGTTGGTCACCCAGTTCCCTGTTCCTGTCGCCCCCAATTGTTCCAGCGTGTCGCTGTCCCTGGTCCGCCAAATGTTCCAGCCGGTTCCTTTACTGTCCCCCCCAAGTTGTCAGCCGTGTCCCCCTGTCCCCTTCACCCCCAGTGGTCCAAGCGTGGTCCCCCATGTCCCCTGTCCCCCCCCCCAAGTGTCAAAGCGTGTCCCCTGTCCTGTCCCCCCCATAAAAATCCCCTCGGTCCCGTGGGCAGGGCCCATTGAGTTGTTTATCTAGACATCTATGTTTTTTTTTGTTGTTTTTGCAGTGTTCCGGAATTTTTCAGTACCCTATGAGGAGTTTGATATTTATTCATATGTTTAGGGACTGTCCTTGTTACATATTCATCACGGCGTCTTCCTCCTCTTCTGCTTACCACCCCCGTCACTGGTGGTTCCATCATCTCCCATCCACCCTGCTCCACCCTTATAAATGTCTCTCCCTGAACATCGATTAATCAAAGGTTAAATACGTATCCAAATGGCTTCCACCTCTGTCCTCCCCCCAAGTGGTTTTCATAACACCCTGGTGTCGGGCTGCTGGAGGTGTGTAGCCTCCTCATACCTTCTGCAAATTATAGAAAAAAGAAAACTATGAAAAAATTTCCTAAGGTTTGATCCCACTTTGCCAAAGCTCCTCCTGCGTTTTCATTTCCCCACCACGTCCAACCCAGAAGGAAGAAGAACAGGTTTGAATTAACAACAGGGACTGATTTGGAGCAAATGAAGTAATATGGTTTAACCCCTGAGTTCCCTCCAAGGAAAGTCCCGCTCTTCCCAAAAAAATCTGGGAAGTTTAAGATTTCCTCCACAATCTGAATCCGCTAGTGCTGGTTAAGTCCCCTAATAATTAAATTCCGTCCATCAAGGGCCGCCTTAATAATTCATCACTGAATTTCCAGGGAGCAATTGTTATACGGGCATTTGGTGCCAGCGCCACCCATACACATCAAACAAATACAGGAACAACCACAGGACTCGAAAATGCTGAAATAATGCAAAAATTTTCCCCACAGCCAATAAAAAGTTTTTCTCTTTTGTGTTGTTCCTGCTCTTTTTTAACATGAAACCACCCTCTGCGGGATTATGTTTCTGGATTCAAAGGGCCTGGAGGGGCCCGCGGAGCTCCGGGGGTCAGACCTAGAACACAGACTTGGGCTCACAATGCAATAGCCGTGCCTCTAAGACCCGACCATAATCCATTTTTCTCATGGTCCCCCCCATTTTGTTTCGCCGATTAAGGAAATCTTTTGGTTGATGTTCCCCCCCGCGCCACATGCGAACGGGGGGTTCAGCTGGGGGGCCTAAATGTTTTTGTCGTAGGTTTGTTAATAATCCAATTTTAGGTCATAGTTCCCCATATGCACCTGTAACTCCCCTAACCTGTCCCTCTGTATTCAGAATCCTCCGGTTCTTTTTGCCATTGAAAAACTTCCTTTCCCCCCCACTCACTTCTCCCCTGGATGACCATTTTTCATGGCCTTTGTTTGGTGTAATAACCCAGTCACCTGCGGGGAGCTGTTTTAGGTTTTTGGGCTAATTTGCCTTTTCCCTTGGCAATTCCCAGCAATTAGATTTCCCCGGGTCAGGGAGGGAAAACCCCCCAAAAAACGAACCAACCATCAAGGTGGTTCCACTTCATGTCGTACTCTTGACCCTCTTTGAAGTGTAAATAATTTATAAAAACCGCAACAACGGAATACTAATGGGGCCGCTTATATACATAAACATGTATTATTCTTTTTCCATGGCAGTACGACCCTAACAATTTTGGGTGAGCAATGGTGGACACCAGCGCATCCCTGGGGGGTTTTGGGGGCTGTGGTGTTGACCCACCCAAATCAAATCCATAGTCTAAATGCAGCACGGTTTAACCACCTCTATGTTTTTGTAGACCTCAGTATTTGTCCCCTCATGTAACAAGACTTACATATTCCCTCCGGTATCCCTGATCCTTTTGACCACATTTCTTCTTCCATATCTCCTTATAAGAACATAGTTTAGAAAAGTTTCAGAAACAATGAAACTCATAGAAATCTGACCTACACCTGGTGACTTTGTAGTGCCCCCCTGTGGACCATGGAAACAGAAAGGTCATTGTTTTTGTTTATAATTTTTTTCCTCTAATAACAATGTCAAAACCATAATCAATCGATTGTGAAATCGTAAAGAAAAGGATTCAGAAGAAGTTTCCCCCATGTGATCGTGTACAAAGAGGGAATCAAGAAGGAATGTTCCCATGTTGAAATCCGTAAGAAGGAATCAGAGAAGTTTCCCACGGTACACAATCCGTCAAAAATTTTTTTTTGTTTTGGGTTGAATTAAAGTCCAGTTTTTTTGTGGGTGGGGGTTTGTCTTTTCCCGGTCCTGTGTGCTGGTCCGGACTTTTTCGTCGTTTTGTCCTTCTGTAACGTGGAGAAGTATTCAACTTGCCGACGTCCTCGAAGTAACTGCTTTCCTTCCTTCAAACTCCCCCTCCCCCCCCACGCTAAATCAATCCCTAACACCGGTTTCATCTCAACCACCCCTTGAACCCTAAAACAAAACCCTTGAACACAGTCCCAGAACCTTTTGTTTAAACCTTCTCCTTGAATAAGCCTGGCCCTCCCTTTGAAAGTTTTTGAAGAACCCTTCACTACCCGTGCCTCCAGTAGCTCCCCCATATCAAGGTTTCTTCCCTCCCATCTGTCATTCTTGGCCTGATAAATGGATCGCCCCATATGGAGTGGGGGTCATTAGTGGACGGGGGGGTCCACTTTATGGAAACAAAAATACACAAGAAGCCAGCTCCCGCGCTTTCCCTCCCCCTGCCATATAGGCCAATCACAAGCCAACCACTTTCCAGGCCCCCTGCGGGAGGTTTTTAGCAGGTTTTTTGTACAGAATTTTTTTTTTGCTAATAATCTGGTGACGGAAATATTTTTTTTGGAACATCGCTTCATTAGCGCGTGGCAAGAATCGCATCCCTAACCCTATCACACCGACGGGCAAACTTCCAATCACTCGCCCCCTTTCACTCTGCGCTGTTTTCAGCTCTCGAACTACAGGCTGGGGCGACGATGGAGGAGAGCAGAAAACAGACGGAACATGGTTAAATTTAAAACGTCCCCCCCCCCAACCCTCGTCAGAAAATATACTTTTATTACATTTGTATACACTTTATGCCACACTCATTTTTTTGCAACTGACAATAATACATTTATATAACACTTACACCGATCTATCCCCGGGCCCCCCCTAACACTGGGGCCCCATCGCAGCTGCTATATTCTAACCAAACTGTTTGATATTGAACCCGAACCCGGGTCAACCCCAGTCAAACATCTTCATAGAGTTTTTGTTAAATGTTTCTCTCATGTTTTTTTTGTTTTTGCGTGGGTTTTTTTTTTTTCCTCCGTGTCCCTCCCTGTTTTCCTCTCTCACACTCCAAAACATACCTGATTAGATTGGGTTGAGCCCCATTGCGGACAGGGAACTGATTTTGGCAAACGCTTCCCTGTTGGCAAGCGCTTGCGTAATCTGTTCGCTAATATAAATAGGGATTATTTTGGTCCACCCATTTTAATATCTGTTACAGTCATGGAACACTTAATTTGAGGGTCCCCCCGGAATGGGAAAAAAAAATCGGCCTTATTTTTTTTAGGTTTTTTTATATGGTGTTTTTATACCCAAACTTTTTTTGCTTTTGGTTCCTTGTTTGGGTCCACCAATGGGTAGGTGTGAAAGGAAAACGTTCCTGACAATTTTTTTTTTTCTTTTGAGTTTCCAACACGTTCTGTTCCCAGACCTGTTAAGGTCCAGCCAGTCGGAATGCTCGTATCAATGTGCCCCGCAAGTCTCCCATTCCTGAAAGTTCTCCCAATGTTTCCTCTCGTGGAGACAAAATATTCCAGTTCCCTTGGGTCAGGACCAAGGCCACCAACCCGCCTGTAAATCAGGGGATCCTCCCTCATGAACTTATTAGAGGAAGGAAGGTGGGACACTTTTTAATCACGTTTGTCACAATTTTGGTTCCCATCCCCTGGGGCTATTGGGGTGGGTGAGGGGGTTTGGGGGAACCATCCCATGGGGGACTCCTCCTAAAGCGATGCTTTCGGTACGCGACGCTCCTCCTTCCTTCAGAAGTCTCATTTTTAGGAACCAGGACACTTTGTATTAGGAAACTTTCTGTATATAATTACTGAGAGTTTCCGCCCCTCGTCTTTTGGCCGTAAACAATCACCTTCCCAAGAAAATATGAAATTAAGTGTTTTTCGTCATAGGACGTCCGCTGGCAAAACCCTTCCGGCCCCGGGAACCTTTAAGGTTCTTGCTAGACTTGAGGAGACCCATGTGCCTCCCACTTTGAAGAATACATGCTGGACTCCGTGTTTAGGATTCTCCAAGTCCTGCATTGTATTTTGTCCCAGAGCTAATCCTGGGTAGAAAAACAAACCCCGGATTTTTTTCCCATATCAAGACATCTTTGGAATTTTAAATAAAGTTGCAAGGTTTGCCCCTCTACAAAGAAAAAAAAACAAAACTGTGCCGACAACTCTAAATCATGATCACAAAACAGGTCGTACGGGTTTCTGAAGAAGCCCGGTGGTCAACTCATTACGGCTTAGGAAACGGGAATCCAGGATGAGACATACCACGATTCCCTACAAATAAATACTCCGCGGTGGACCCTCCCCTCCGGCGCTTCTGCACAATCCTTAGGTTTTTATAAATTACATGATGCCCCTCTGGATTTTTTACCATAAAAACCATAATAATGCAGTAAAATTTAGTTTAAATCCTATCTGGCACACCTTCCTTCCTTTCGCCCCCTCCCCCATGAGCACGTAGTGGAGCTTCTTCCGAACCTTAATCTTGAAGAAATAATTTCCCACTTTTTTTGATTTTGGTGGGTTTCTTTAAATTAGTTTTTTCTCTTGTGACCCCCCAACAAACAGCCATGTTTCATGTCCTCTGCACTGCCCCCAACAAGGAGAAATGAGGTTATTACACAACGCATCGGTCTCTCCAGTAAATTACTTTCCTTTATAAAAAGGATCCCCCGCCATAACTCTTTTTCCCCCTATACACAGATAATCGATTTATGCGTGTCCATACAATGGGAAAACATGGGTAAATTTTATCAGAATTCCATTGCTATGGGAGTGAACAGAGGTTTTTTTCACCAGAAATGAGAGCCCAATTGGAAAAAACAGAATTTTTCCCCAACTTACCTATATATTGGGGGGTCCCAACCATTGGTATCCCCAGTTGATGAACAAAAATGTACTGCTATGGACCTGAAGTTTAAGTAAAACACAAAGGCACAACTGAATTTCCCAGTAGAAGGGGGGTCACTCTAATATGGGCCCTTCAGGAACCCTCCTAGTCGAGATCAAATGGTGGTCCCCAATAGTGTAGCCCTCTTTGACCAACACTGGTTTTCACATATCCTGTGACACCCCTTTTTTTTGGCACAGAGTTATTCTAAAATTTTTTGAAAACAATATAAGATAAGAAAAGGATCCGGTACGACAAGAAACCTTTACCGTGTCCCCCCAGGTCCGTCCTCAGACCATAGAGTATATAAACATTTGACCCAACCTGGTTTTACTTGACCTAACATCAAATTTTCCCTTGAAACATTCATAAAAAAGGTCATAATCATGTGGAGGCAAACCATGACCGAAATGACTCAAAACCTCAATCCATATACTGACCCACATGGAAAGGAAATTATAGCCAAGGTGAAGTCACCCCAATCCATCCTCAACTCAGCCCCTAGTAAATCAAGATTTCTGCTTAAAACCAGAGTCCCCCATAGCATCGAACGTCCAACCTGAATATCAACGTTTTTTTGTGACCCCGAGAGACAAGTTTGTTGGATTGTTAGAGAAGTAAGATATATAGCTTGGTAAAGCAGTCAAATTTCATGTCCCCATTGCCTCAACCTCGGCCGCACAGTAATCAGATTTCTTTTGAAATAATTTCACTATTAACTAACTACCAGCCCTTTGTTCACACAGACTCCAGTAGGACCTTTAGGCTCTGAAGCTCCACAGCCGTGAATTGCCCCATATGATAAAATGAACTGTGGACAAGTAATCCCCTCGTAACAGTTGCGATTGTTTTTGTGTTCCCCCATCTCAGGCTGCTCTAGTAATCAGATTTTTTTTATTTCAGAGCCTTCACACAAGACTGTTCAGACCTACGCAAGTGCAACTTTTGTAAAACCTGTTCCCAGTGATGACAGCAGAGGTAGGAAGAGTAATTTCCGCCTGGGTAGGTCAATTCACAACAACCATGCCCCTTCCTCATCCCTCAGTCCCTGCACCACTAATCCAAAATTTATTGTTTTTTATCCATTCTTGTTCATATCCACTTTGGCCATTTGAAGGTGACTCAAAAGCCCTAAGCTGTAAAACAGTCCCACATCAATGATAATAGCAGCTTGTGGGGTCTAAATACACAGGGGATCCACGGGGAGTGCTGGGGTGCTGAACTCCTCCTCTAATATCGCTCCCATCAAATCCCAGAGGGCCCTAATCTGAATTTCTACCCCATGACACCCACTGCGTCCATGACTACCGGCCCCTGAGACAGGCAATCAAGAGTTGAATGAGCCTTGTTTACATCCTATGTCAATGTGACATCGGAACCTAACACGTTCATACAGAGTGATGGCGTGTAACAAGGATTTTGTGGTGTGAGGGTCCTCTTCCTGTTGCTCAGATTTGGTTTGTCTTCTTACAGTCGTGGACCTGTTAAGAGACCCTCTTCAACAATCCTTTCAACTTATCAGGTGAACGAAATATCTCACTTACGGGAAACATTGACACTTCCGTCCGCTTTATTACAAAGACGAGATACCATCAAAACGCGCTTGCCTATATTGGAAAGCAGAAGATGTACTTGGCTGAATCTGCTTACAACACAAACCACCCCTGGTTTCTGTATATGGAGGGACCTTTCCCCTGTGCTGACCTTGCCCCTGCAAGAAGTGGTCACCCGTTGTATAAAAATGACAAGTTTTTTTTCACTTTCTTGCCTCGGTGTCTCACAACCCTCCCCACATGATGCTGCAGAAACCCAACATCAACCTTACTGACATTTTTGCTAATTTTTGTGGTTGTGGGCTTTTAAAGGCTGCATGATAGATAGTGTCATGGGTACTTTCTCCATGGTGTCCTCTTTCTTGACTTCACTTTCAATGGGGTCCCCTCTTCTTGGACCTTCTCCATGGTGTCTTTCCTTCTTGAACTTTCTCCATGGTGTCCCGTCCTTCTTGACTTTCTACATGGTGTCCCGTCTCTTGACTGTCTCTGGGTGTCTTTCTCTTTGACTTTCCTCCAGGGTGTCTTCTTCTTGACTTCTCCAGGTGTCCTGTCTTCTTGACTTTCCCCTCCCATAGTGTCTTCTTTCTTGACTTTCTCCATGGTGTTTCTCTTCTGACTTTCTCCATGGGTTTCTCTGACTTCTATGATGTTCTTTTCTTGACTTCCATGGTGTCCTTCTTCTGACGTTTCCTTTCTGCTCATGGTTCTCTCTTCTTGACTTCTCATGGTGCTTTTCTCTTCGTTGACTTACTCCTGTTACCTCCTTGATTCTATAGTGTCCCTCTTCTTGGACTTACTCCATGGTGTCTTCCTTGACTTACTCCATGGTTGGCTCTTCTTCTTGACCTACTGGGGTTATGCCCTTTGGGTGCCCATAATGCACCCACAACAGCTGTAGGGAAAGGCCCCTTCAACTCGTAATCAAAGAGATATGATTGGGTCCACCTGGTGCCCTTGAGGGGTTGGTAAAACAGTACTACCACCCTGGTCCAACATTTTTAGATATCTCTGCCATTAGTGAACCCCCACATGTAAAACACAACTTCTTTAGAGGTCCCAATTGTCTTTCTTAAAAGTTTGCACTCCATAGATAACCCGGGTCTGGATGGTGGAGGATCTCTTGGCAAGTCAAATAGGTTCCTACTTAGTGAGGCTTTTTTAGTCTAGTTAAAGTTTTGAGGCCCTGGATGGTGATGGATCCTGACCATCCAATGTATCTCAGGGCTCCTAAATAAAAGAAGAATTAAATAACGGTGACAGGATGCTGGTAACCCACCCCTGAAACAAGGTCACACAGGTTCTATATGTGGAGTTAGTCTGCTGGTAACTGGCCTCTTATGGAGGAGCCCTTCTGACAAACGTTTGGTTCTAGATGGTGGGCCCTCCGGTAGGTTACTGGTTCGAGAATGGTGGAGCACCCTCCTTGGCCAGGTAACCTGATTCTAGATTTGGAGCCTCCTGGCCTAACGGTTGAGAAGGGGCCTCGGGTTTCTAGATGGTGGAGCCCTCCCTGGCAGGTAACTGGTTCCCTCAGAATGGTGAAGCCTCCTGGCGTAGGTGTAATGTGGGGCGTATCTGGTTCAGATGTGGCTCTGTATAACTGGTTCTTCTTACGTCCCTCCTGGCTATGGTTCAATGGTGACTGGAGTGTAAACTGGTTAGTGGGAGCCTTCCGGTAGTAGGTGTCTCTATGTGAGTAACTGGCGTAATGTTCTAGATGGTGGGAGCCTCCGGGTTAATGTTAACGGATTCGAGACGGTTGAGCCTTCTGGCAGGTAAGGCTTGGGTTTTCTAGAATGTGGGGGAAGCCTCCTGGTCAGTACTGGTTTTTTTTAGAAGATGTGGAGCCTCCCTGGTAGGGTAAACTGGTTTTTCTAGATTTGGTTGAGCCCTCCTGGCAGGTACTGGATTTCTAAGATTGGTGGGGCCCTCCTGTCCCAGGTAAACTGGTTCTAGATGTGGGAGCCCTCCTGGCAAGGGTAAACTGGTTTCCTGAAATGGTGGAAGGCCCCCTCCTGGCCGGTACGGGTTGTAGTGGTGAAAGCCTACTGGTCAGTAAAACTGTTGTCAGAATGGGTGGGGGCCTCTCCCCCTGTAGGTAAAGGTTCTAGAGCATGGGGTGGAGCCTCCTGGTGTGGTTAACTTGGTTCTAGATGGGTTGGGATCCCCCGCCTGGCAGGTAACTGTTCTAGAGGGTGGGAGCCTCCGGGCAGGTACTGTTCCTAAGATGGTGTAGCACCTCCTGGCGGTTAACTGGTTTGTAGATGGTGGAGCCTCCTCCCTGGCAGTTAACTGGGTTGTAGATGGAGCCATTACTGGCAGGTACTGGTTGTAAGATGTGGGGGCCCTCCCCGTAGATAAACTGGGGCTAATGGTGGAGCCCTCCGGGTAGGTAACGGGTTTCTAGATGGGTGGGTAGCCCCCTCCCTGGCAGTAACTGGTTTTTTTTTTTTCTACTACGATATGGGTGGGAGCCCCCCTGCAGGTTAACTGTTTCTTAGATGTGGAGCATCCTGGTAGGTAACTGTTTGCTAGATGGTGGAGCCTCCTGGTAGGTACACCGGTTCTAGATGGTGGAGCCCTTACTGCAGGTCAACTGGTTTCTAGATGGTGGATCCAAATCCGTGGCAGGTAAGGTGAAATTCTAGAATGTGGAGCCCCTCCTGGTAATGTTAACGGTTAAACTGGTTCTAGATGGTGGAGCCTACTGGCAGGTAACTGGTTCTAGACGGTGGAGCCTCCTGGCAAGTAACTGGTTCTAGACGGTGGAGCCTCCTGGCAGGTAACTGGTTCTAGATGGTGGAGCCTACTGGCAGGTAACTGGTTCTAGACGGTGGAGCCTGCAGGTAGGTAACTGGTTCTAGATGGTGGAGCCTACTGGTAGGTAACTGGTTCTAGATGGTGGAACCTTCTGGCAGGTAACTGCTTCTAGATGGAAGAGCCTCCTGGAAGGCACCTGGTTCTAGCTGGTGAACCCTCCTGGCAAGCTACAGGTTCTAGATGGCCGATGATCGAGACAAGTACTAGGTTCTGGATTGAGGAGCCTTCTGTCAAAGAACAAGTACTGGTTGGAGGAGTCTTCTGGCAGGTAACAGGTTCTAGATGGAGGAGCCTCCTGGCAGGTCACAGGTTCTTTCATAGAGATAGATCCAGAAAGGGAACATATTCTGAATAGTGGAGCCTAGCGGCAGGTAACAGGTTCTGGATGGTGGAACCTTCAGATCCTGGATAGCAGAGGATCCTGACATTGGCCTCTTTGATCAGTGAGCGGAGAGGTCATGACATGGCCATGGCGGTGCCATCCTCCTGACCGCTGGGCACACAGACATTCCCCCTATTGTCCTGGAGGTACATTACTGCCCCCTATGGCCGGACCCCGCTGCGCCCGCAGATTAAAGCTCCCCTCACTCTCATCCCGAGCCGCGCTCAGACAGGGTCTCTATTCATCAGGATAGGAAAATCAATAAGCGGCTGAATGGGGGAGCGGGATTAGGAGGATTCCTCCACTGCTTTCCCACCGCTCCCATTCCCAATCATATTACATTGGGTTTTCTTAGAGAAAATGATTTAACCCCTTAGTGACCTGGACTGACTGAAGCCAAGGAAAACGATAACCTGCTAGCCGGGACTGAGCTCTGTGGATAATTCAAAGAAAATGGCTGGTTCTTCCATAAAACAGTGCCACCTATGTCTGCAGGTTGGGTTTGGTATTGCAGCTCAGCTTCAGCTACAGACCGCAGCCGGTGTTATGTATTGTCCCTGGAGAGATGTGTAATCAGACCTCACACTGCTGTGCTCTGTGTTCTCTGCAGCCAGTGTTATGTATTGTCCCTGGAGAGATGTGTAATCAGACCTCACACTGCTGTGCTCTGTGCTCTCTGCAGCCAGTGTTATGTACTGTCCCTGGAGAGATGTGTAATCAGACCTCACACTGCTGTGCTCTGTGCTCTCTGCAGCCAGGGACAATACATAACACTGGCTGCAGAGGGGACCAGATCTACCCTCTCAGAGAGGACGAGAGGTCCCTATCGTCTACCACCTTGATAACACAAGAGAGGGAAAAAACGCGCCGCCCTCGGCTAGCAAGTGAAGTAACAACTCTAATCAAGATACCCGACGCCGTCCCCACACTACCTATGCTCTAGTCACATCCAGAGCTCATACAGTTCTGTAATTTACTCTAGTAGTGACTTTGTGGTTAGCAGCACGAGGGTGTAACTAAGGGGTTCGAATTGAGGTCCACGCCCAAAGTACCAAATAGTATAACAAGGGAAGGGGGGCGCATTGCTTCTAGTTACACCTGCGGCTCCCACAATCAACTGCAACTCTGATAAATCTGCTCTGGAGTGATTGGATCTTGGGACATTCGGGTTTGCGCTAGAGAATGATTTCCTCCATCGCAACCAAATTGTAATTAACAGTATACACTCATCCTGCAAGTAGAGACAGGGACGATCCATTGTGGAAGATTTTATTTATTGAAAAGTGCAAGCCCACATAGAGAGCGACCCCCACATTGCACATACAGACGCCCTACATATTGCCCCTCCACTGCGTCGTACAGGTGCACGTCATACAGGTGCACCACGCACATGGGCGCCATATTGTGTGTTCATTGTACTTCCTGAGGTGAAGCCTGAAGCGCCCGTCCCATCCTCCGCTCCACATCCAGACGCGGCTGGAAAGCGCACGGAAACTTTTTAGGTTTTTTTTGTAAATTCCTCGAGTCAAGAAAAAAACAAAACCTTCCAGTGTCAGCAGATAGAAAAAAAATCCTTACAAACACAAAGCAAATGTCCGGAGCGGGGGGGGGGGGGCTTTATTTTTCACATTTTTTTCATTTTTCATTTTCTGATCCCTTTATAAATTAAATAATTTACAATTGGTGGGCAAAAAAAAGCGGAAACACCAATTCATCAGCACACACCCGAGACACCAGAAGATACACCCAACCCCTCTAATATTACACACAGGCGCCGCCACGGATCATCCACAAACCGCCCCACATCTCTAATCGCATCACCGGTCCCCCCTCACTGCCTCTACAGGAGCCACGGCAAAACCTCAAAAGGCACTTGATGGGGATTTATTGTGACTCGGGCTAATGAGATGGTCAAAGCTAATGTAGTAAAGGATAAACCGCCACCATGGTCCACAGGTCGTATGTGGTATTGCAACTCAGAGTTACTAAGTTAACCGTAATACCAGACACAAACTGTGGACGATCGTGGCGCTGTCGCTGGAAGGGAGCGGCCATGTTTTATCAATGCTGGACTCATATTGGAGACAATTTGAGAATTTTGGCTGCGCAGATCACAACTCCAGTCATCACACAAAACCTAAATAGTACTGAGTATACAGGTGTTCCTAGCCTCACTCGTAGACCTGCGACCCCCCAGGCATGAGGTCAGTGTGACAT
Organism: Engystomops pustulosus; assembly: GCA_019512145.1. Classification (NCBI taxonomy): domain Eukaryota; kingdom Metazoa; phylum Chordata; class Amphibia; order Anura; family Leptodactylidae; genus Engystomops; species Engystomops pustulosus. The sequence goes on along the minus strand of WNYA01001227.1, from coordinate 16,736 downwards.
CATGAAACAATGGAGATCAGGTCGCCCGCTCAGGGTCTCGGTGGCAGGGTCATCTCTTCAACCACCCATACCGCCCAACAGTGGTGAATGGAAAGAGGACAAATGGCGGCAACGTAGCATCCCCTAAGCCACACCCCAATCACTCCCGGGCCCACGCCCCAAATTTGAGCCATATTATAATAGAAACAAGAACACAATAACAAAACAAAAAATATGATCTTCATATAAGTTGAACCCGAGAAACCTTCAAGTGTCCATGTAATAATTAACATCGCGCCTCAACCCCAGAGCATAGCCTCTGTGATTATCTGGCGTGTAGAATATTGGTAACTAAGAAAGACTACTGTTACCGGGACACAGATTTACTGCCTTGGTATATCGGAGGGACTCTTCTCAGAGATTATGTAATGATTGAGAACTATAGTATTATGGAATTATTATTATATTAGAGAGATGCGTATGTTATTTTTACCATTATTAATATCTCTCATACATAATAAAGATATAAATTTTATAATGATAAAGTCGGAATATTGCAATAAATTCTCTGAAAAGATCCCTCTCTATATATCAGTGCAGATCTTGTCACAGTGTAATGCAAGAGACACTTCTCGTTACCAGAATCCTCAGCTCTGTATCCCGGCTCTAACTATTTAGTTAAGCTCCTACTGCAAGTGCGAGGTCCCAGGTTCGCTTCTCAGCCTCAAAACTTTATTTAATATTAATGAAGAAGGCTTGTGTCTGGGAACCCTGGAGAACCATAGAGGACAATAGAGACTCTGACCCTGGATAGACGTGTCCCGCTATACTCGCGACACTTCTCGAAAGGGATTCCCTGCCGATGTACTGCCTTTCTGGGGAACCCTAGGAAGATACGTCGACCATAATTTACAATGCTGATCTGACCTGATGACGGGTCCCTGCTCTCGCCGCAACCGACCCCCTCTCTGAAGAGGATTCACCCTCCCTCCCGATTCTGCTCGGGTGAACCCTAGGAGATGCAGTGACCATATATGGAGAGATGCTGATCTGACATGATGAGACGTTGTCCCTGCTCCCGCAAGCCGACACTGCTTCTGAAAAGAGTCCCCACCCTGTCTGCTCTGGGGAACCCTAGAGATCAGTGGCCATATATTGAAGTTCTGGATCTGACATGAGGACGTGGTCCCTGCTCTCCCTAACCACACTCCATCTCTGAAAATTCACCTCCCGATTTCTGCATCTGGGTAAGCCTAGGAGATGCACGGGATACCAATATAGGTGACATCATAGAGTGATCTGACCTGATGACGTGGTCCCTGCTCTCCGGCTTTTAAAGTATTTACTATGCGGACACAGCGGCACCTGGGGGGAAAATCCGAGACAATCTGACAACTGCCCATGACGCGGGGCCGAGGTAAGAAAAACGGGAAAGTCCCGTCAAAATCGGTAAGGTTGGGAGCTATGCCAACACTGCAGCTGTGATGTGGCCACCACTATGAGAGCAGCATCCTATAGCAATGGGACATTGGCATCCTAAACGCCTCCCATGTCATGCCACGCCCTAGCAGAATAATCGAGTATATTTGACGCCTACCTCTAAATGGTGTGGTTGGGTGTGCAGCACCCCGACACGACCAACGTCTGCTCTGCCCACGGCTCCTAAGCCATGCATCACCCGTACACGGCGCCTATTATAATAGACATCCCCTAGACACGGCTCCGATAGAAGGAGACAAGCTACCCGAGATCTGGCGCCAAAAGATCACACCCTCTACATGGCTCCGAGTATAATGCATCACCCGAGACAGGGCGCCTATGAAGAAGATAGGGTAGTCACCCGAGCCATGGCTCCTAAGATAAGAGATGGGGATCACCCGATAGCATGGATCCTAGGAGAGAGATGCACAACCTAGACGGGAAGCTAGTAGAAGAGAGACGAGCACACCCTTAGACCAAACCAAAACGGCCCGAGGATAGAGATTGCATCACCCCTATACAACACGGCCGTCCTAGGAGAGAGAGGGATCACCCTAGACATGGCTCCCGAGTATAAGATGCAGCAACCCGATAACGGCTCGAGGAAAGAGATCAGCACCCTGACAGGGCGCCGACGGAGAAGAATGCTCACCCCGAGAAACCGGCCGAGCAAGAAGGGGCGCACCCAGACCGCTCCGATTAGAAAGAGCAGCCCCGAGACACGGCTCCTAGTAGAAAGAGACTGCGCAACCCCACTACACAACGCCTATTAAAGAGAGGCATCACCCATACAGGGCGCCGAGGAGAGAAGAGCAGCACCCTAGACCGGCTCCGAGTATAAGAGATACATCACCCTATCCAGGGCGCCTATGAATAAAGAGGCAGCACCCGAGAATGGCGCCCGATTTATAAGAGATAACCGCACCCTAGCACGCGTCCTAGTAGAAGAGATGCATCACCCGATACCTGGCTCCTATTAGAAGAGCAGCCAGCACCTAGACGGGGGCGCCGAGATAAGAGATGCATCACCCTAGCACGGCGTCCGTAACAGATGCGCACCAACCGGAGACACGGGCGCCTATTAGAGAGATCTTCACCCAGCGGATCCCAGTTAGAAGACAGCACCCTAGACATGCGCCGAGTAAGAGAGGCATCACCCTAGACAGGGGCTCCCTAGTATAGAGATACCGCACCCTATACATGGGCTCCTAGTGAAGAGATGCCACCCTATACAGGCCCTATTAGAAAAGGCATCACCCGCGACGGCGCTAGTAGAAGAGATGCTCAACCCGAGACGGGCGCCGAGTATAAGAGATGCAGCACCCCGGATAACATGGGCTCCTAGTATAAAATGTAGTACCCGAGAAGGCTCCGAGGAGAAGAATGCATCCCCATACATGGCTCCGATTGATAAAGATGGCATCACCCGAGGCAGGGCTCCTAGTAGAAGAAGGCAGCACCCTAGCATGGCGCCGACGGTAAGAGATGCATCACCGAGGAACATGCCGCCTAGAATAAAGCGAGCAGCACCGATACTACCCCGATAACCATGGCGCCAGGGAAGAGATACATCACCCTATACAGGGCTCCGATTAAGAAAGCGACGCACCCGTTACAACATTGGCGCGATTATAAGAGATCAGCACCCGAGACAGGAGCCGAGAGAAAGAGGCATCCCCTAGACATTGCTCCGAGGAGAGAGAATGCGTCACCCGATACACGGCGCCGAGGATAAAAAACAGCACCCGAGACAGGGCTCCGAGGAGAGAATGTAGCACCCAGACACGGCGCCGAGGATAATAGAGACGCACCCAGTCAGGGCTCCTGGATAAGAAGTAGTCACCCGCTACCGGGCGTCCGAGGAGCAGAGAGGCCTCACCTAGACATGGCGCCTATGTCTAAACAGGCAGCACCCGAGACATGGCTCCGAGGAGAGCGAAGGCAGCACCAGACCAAATACACGGCGCGATTAAGAAAGAGAGGCAGCCCCCGATACAGGCGAGCCGAGGGACGAGAGGCATCACCCGAGACAACAACGCACCTATGAGAAGAGATGCATCACCCGAGAACAGGACCGATTAGAAGAGATGGCAGCACCCTATACATGCCCGATGAGAAGAGGATGCAGCACCGAGAACAACGCTCCTAGTAGAAAGATGCATCACCCTATACAGGGATCATAGATAAGAGAGGCATCACCCGATACATGGAGCCGATTAGAAGAGAGCAGCACCCGAGACACGCGCCGAGAGAAGAGAGACAGCCCCACATACACGTGGCTCCGATTATAAGAGAGGTATCACCCAACAAACGGCGCCTAGTAGAAGAATTATCCACCCGAGACCGCTTACCGAGGAGAAGAATGCCCGCACCTCTCACACCAGCTCCGATGAGAGAGAGGGTCAACCCAGCACGCGCGATGATAATAGATGTAGCACCCTAGACAGGGAGCCTATTATAAGAGAGTACATCACCCTAGACAGGCGCCGAGGCGAAAAAGCAGCACCCCAACACGAATCCTAGTAGAAGAGAGGCAGCACCCGATACACAGCGCCTAGTAAGAGAAGGATCACCCGAGTCAGGGATGCCGAGGATAAAAGAGGATCAGCACCCTATACTGGCTCCGAGGGAAGAGAGACGCCCAAGACATGGCGCCCAGTAGAGAGAGACATCACCGAGCCACGGCGCCGAAGGATAGAGAGGTCAAGCCCCAGAACAGGGCGCGAGGATAAGAGAGGTACACCCGAACAGGACCGAGTAGAGAGAGACAACATCACCTAACCCGGCCGCCTATTATAAGAGAGGGGAACCCTATACTGATGCCTATGAGAGAGAATGACGCACCCGACTACAGGGCTCCTATGAGAAAAGGCAGCACCAAGACACAACACGGCGCCTCGTAGAAGAGGACAGCCACACCCCGAGACACGGCGCCGGTAAAGAATGCATCAGCACCCTATCCAGGGACCTATATAAGAGAAGGCATGCACCCGCAGCACGCTCCGAGGCAGAGATCAGCACCGAGACACGGCGCCGAGGAGAGAGATGCAGACCCGAGAACGGCTCCGATGATAGAGATGCGCACCCGATACAGGATCCGATAGAAGAGACGACATCACCCGATACAGGGCTCCTATATACCAGAAGGCAGCACCCGATCAACACGCGCCTATTAAAGAGATGACAGCACCCGATAGCGAGCCGCGCCTAATGATAAGAGAGGGTATCACCCTAGACAGGATCCTAGGAAGAGATGCGCAGCAACCCTATACACGGCGCCGAGTATAAGAGATGCATCACCCTAAAACATGATCTAGGATAAGAGATACACACCCTAGGTACATGGATCCATTATAAGAGAGGTATCACCCTACACGGAGCGAGTTAAGAGATGGATCACCCTAATACAACCGGCTCCGATGATAAGAGATACACCCACCCTAGACAGAGAGCCAGATAAGAGATGCCAGCACACCCTAACCACTGCGCCGATTAGAGGGATGCAATCCCCGTACAAGGGCGCCGAGTAGAAGAGAGGCAGCACCCGAGACTGGCGGCCGAGGAGAAGAAGACAGCACCCGAGACAGGGAGCCCGAGGAGAAGGAGAGGCAGCACCGAGACAGGCTCCTAATGAAAGAGGAGGCAGCCCCCTATACAGGGATCCGAGGAGAAGAGAGCATCACCCTAGTACAACGACTGGCCTAATAAGAGCGGCAGCACCCATACAGGGATCCGAGGAGAAAGAGATACAGCACCCGAAAAATGGGCTACGAGGATAGAGGATGCCGCACACGACATACAGGCGCCCTATATAAGGTGCATCACCCTATACATGGAGCCGAGGTAAGAGAGAGCATCACCCGATACAGGCGCCTAGGATAAGAGAGACACATCCCGATACATGGCGCCGAGTAGACAGAGGCAGCCCCTAGACACGCTCCAGGAGAAGAGAGACATCACCCTAACATGGCTCCGAGGAGAAAGAGACATCACACCTAGACATGGCTCCGAGGATAGAGATGTATCACCCTATACACGGCTGCCGAGGAGAAGAGAGGCAAACCCTATACTGCTCCGAAGAAGAAGGTAGCACCCTATACGACCGGCGCCGAGTAGAACGAGAGCAGCACCCGCGACAAGACACGAGCCTAGGCGACAGATGACAGCCCCTAACCAGGGCTCCTGAGTATAATAGAGGCATCACCTGAACAGGAGCCGATGATAAGAGATGCCGCACCTATACACCCCCGATTAGAGAGAGACATCAGCGATACACGGCTCCGAGTATAAAGGATGGCATCACCCTATACATGGCGCCGACGGATATAGAGCGCAATAAACCCATACACGGCGCCGAGGATAAGCAGCGAGCATCACCCGAGACATGGGCGCCGAGATAAAGAACATCACCGAGACAGGGCTCCTAGTATAAGAGATACATCACCCACCTAGACAGGGCGCCGAATTATAAGAGATGGCATCACCCAGAACATGGCTCCTATTATCAGAGAGTACAGCACCCTACACAGGGAGCCTATTAGAAGAGAGGGAGCAACCGTAATGAACCGATGAATAAGAGAAGGGGCAGCACCCTAGACACGGCGCCGATATAAGAGATACATCACCCTATACACGGCTCCTATTATAAGAGATGCATCACCCTATACATGGCTCCTATTATAAGAGATGCATCACCCTAGCCTAGACACGGCGTCGAAAGAAGAGAGTGTATCACCCCGAGTCACGGCTCCCGATGAAAGAAATGCAGCACCCGAATACAGAGCGCCGAGGAGAAGAGAGCAGCACCACCTAGATACACGGACGCCAGAGAAGAGATGTATCACCCGAGACACGGCGCCGATGAGATAGAAGGCAAGCACACCTAGACAGGGCTCCGAGTAAAAAATCACAGCACCCGATAACAGAGAGCCGATTATAAAAGACTCACCCATACAGGAGCTCCGAGCAGAAGAAGATGCTCAACCCTAGACACACGCGCCTAGGAGAAGAGAGACCAGCACCCGATAAAAGAAGCCTATTATAAGAGAGACAGCACCCGAAACAGGGCTCCGAGTAGTAAAGGATACAGCACCTAACGGAGGCTCGAGATGGGAAGACAGCACCACGAGACACGGCGCCGAGGATACAACAGAGGCAAGCACACCTAGACATGGTCGCCAGGAGAAGATAGCAGCACCCGATCACACGGCGCTAGTGTAAAGAGAGACGCACCCGAGACAGGGCGCCGATAAAACGACATCACCCGAGAACCGTGGAGCCGCAGGATAAGAAAAGAGACAGCACCCAGCATGCGCCCTAGGATAAGTGGAGCACCCTAACATGAGCCGATGATAAGAGATTGCAGCAACCCAGACCGTGGCCGCCGAGGAAAGAAAATCATCACCCGAGAACCATGGGGCGCCGAGGAGAAGAGAGCAGCACCTAGACAGGGGCGCCCGTAGAAGATGCAGCCCACCCTAGACCGGGCGCCGATTATAAGAAAGGCATCACCCTATACAGGGCGCGATGATAAGAGATCATCCCCCTACAGGGCTCCGACGGAGAAGAGAGGATCGCACCCGATACATTGGAGCCATTATAGAGATCATCACCCGAGACGGGCTCCGAGAGAAAGAGACAGCAACCCGAGAGACACGGCTCGAGGAGAAGAGATGCAAGCACCCTAGACAGGGTCGATGAGAAGAGATGCAGCACCCTAGACAGGGCTCCGATTAGAAAGAGACAGCACCCTAGACCGGCCGAGGAGAAGAGAGCAGCACCCTAGACACGCGCCGAGAGAAGAGAGTCAGCACCCTATACAACCAACCGATTAAAGAGAAAACAGCCCCTATACACGGACTCCGAGGAAAGAATAACGCACCCGATACATACGCTCCTAGGATAATAGATACCTCACCTATACACGGCTCCGATTAGAAGAGAGGTACCCCCTAGACCGGGCTCCGAGTATCAAGAGCGCACCCGAGACATGCGTCTATGATAAGAGAGGGATCACCCAGACAGGCGCCTAGATAAGAGATGCGCACCCTAGCACGCTCCGATATAGATATTACCCTGAAGCCAGGCGCCGATATATAAGAGAGGCAAGCACCTAGAACAGGTGCCTAGTATAAGAGAATGCCACCCACGACACGGCGCCTAGAGACGAGGGCAGCACCCGATACCTGGAGCCGAGGAGAAGAGAGAAATCACCCGAGCCAGGGGAGCCGTGATAAGAGCGACATCACCCCTAACATGGATCCGAGTAGAGAGAGCAGCACCCGATACAGGGCTCCGATTAGAAGGAGAGTGGCAGCACCCTATACACGGCTCCGGGAGGGAGGGGGTTCCCCCCCGCTGGCCGCCTGTGAACTCACAATGACTTGCAGGATGTCCAAGGGTCATAGACAAGCGCATCATATAGCAGAAGCTGGGCGACTCGGAAGCCTGCATGCTGAAGTTGTAGTGTCCGCCATGGATCTATCAGGACCCTCGACCAGCGAACCCATAAATACTCCATATGGATGGGATCCCACCACTAGATCATTATGAGGGCGGGGACGCCATAATAGGGAACGCCATATTAGTGCCCGTGAGAAGACTGCTAAGGCTGCACCTAAGACCTATGGTAAATGAGCCGGAGCTGCTCTTGGTCCTCATCCGTGGCTCCAATGGTCAATAGGAACCAACATGGCCATTGGTCCAATGAAGTGACCAAATATGCAACCGCCACACAATGACAAATCGCATCCTGATGGTTCCCTAAAATCCCCATCCAGCAATGCCGCCCCCTCCCGCCCCTGTCAGGCAGTCAATACGCGGGAAAGGTTGTTTTAGGTTCTGCCTTCCGCGGCTGCAAACACCAGCTGGAAGATGTAGGTCACCCCCTCCCGCGGCAGGGAAAGCCCGGGGGCAACAATTAGCACCAGCTTCAGTTCACGGCCAGGGACACTGACAATACGGACAACCCCGTGCAGGACAGCAGCCAATATCTGCCCCATGCCATAATAGGCCAAGGTGCACCTGTAAGGTGATGGATGAGACAGACCCTCCCTAATGACAACTCATCAGATCCATCGTACGTAAAATAATACTAATGTGCAAGCTGCTCAACAACCGCGGCCAATTACAGGGGTGACCCCACCCCAAATTCATAGACGTAACACTGTGTATGCAGACATTGTAACACGTAACGCCCCTCCCCCAGCTGTGCAAAAAGGTATCAAATAACTGCAACATGTTCCGATCTTAAATAAAATGTTTACACGATGTAAACAATGACACCGACGAACCGTCCTCCCCCTGCAGACCCACATCTGCTTCAGAAGGGGCTCTTTCTGCGGAAGGAGACATCACGGCCTCGAAACGCGTCAATCCTATTCTCATTACCTAAAACCAGAATTCAGTGCATTACCGCTAAGTTAGCGTCAGAAATATCCTGGAGATCGTCAACAGAGCAACTGAGGCATCTGGAATGACCCGCTAAGATAATGGTCACCCTCTTCGGACTAGACCTCAACCCCCAACACACACCGCGACCCCCCCATAACCAAAGCATTCACAGCAACAATAGATCAGGCTAGCCCCTGCAAACTTATACTACCATGACTGGCACAATTTGTACAGTTGCTAACAATATTTGACCCCAAGTCCAGAATAAATCCATGACGTGGACTGGGACCATGTCTATGAGACACCAGCTGCAGCCATCAAGAAGTTGCAACTCTTTGAAAAAGCTTGAGGGGGCCACCCAGGGGTTCTCCACCCAAGATGCAACAACAGAAGTAATCACAGACCCCATCAAAGCTCACATTTAGGGAGCCTCAGTAGAGGACCGTCCCCTTACCTATCTCCAGAGCATGAGCCACCATCGACTTAATACATCCAGGTGTGGTGGAATCCCTGAGTTTCTCTTCCGTCAAAGATTTGTACGGAGCACGATGTCAGGTGATCACTTTGGGATAGTGTGATCGCTGCTTCCCTTCCCATAGGAGGAAAAGAAACGCGGCGGTCCTCTAAGAGAGGACTGAGGTGAGTGACTGCCAGGCACTTGTTGGGGCCTAAAGAAAGATGGCCCGTTGTCCGTGGTCACGCAGCGCTCGAATTTCCCACCACCTCTCAAAACGCGGGACAATGCACAAAGTTTGAATGTGTCCCATTTTAGTCCTTTAGGTTTTTGTCTTTTTTGTCGCTACTAGAATCGCGTCATTGCCAGAACAATGGTGAGAATCGGTCCTAGACCATTGACGAAGCTCCTCTACTCTCTGAGGACAGTCACCCGGTCAAGTACCGGAGAATCATCACGATTGGCCCTCATTTTTTAGGTCGAGCACCACCTGGGTGAGTTTGCAGGTCAGCGCTATTCACACATCTTGGCACTTCATGGCCACAATGATGCCAAGACAAACGTCCCCGAAGGCACTTTGCCCGCTTCCACCAAGAAAGCTTGAGGGTGTAGGAGATCTCAGCCCTGTAAAGTAGGATAGATAGAGGCAGGTCAAAAGTTAGCTGTCAAGTCATCTCAGGTGGCCACAGATGTCCCCGTCCATACCTCCCTGCGAGCAAGTAGTGAACAAAAACCACGTTGGCCGGAGTGACAAAAGGCCTGGTCTTGCCGACCTGTGAAGGAGCAAGAGCGTCACGCATACGTAGCCATAGAATAGGTTCTGTTGGGACAAGTTTTTTAGCCGTAGCACTCCTCTGAGGAACCTCAAGGCATTTCACAGTAGTTTCACCATATAGGCTTGGACTATATCATCATATCAAAGCCATCCACCCTTTGTGGAGATCACCTCCACCGTTTTGGGGGTAGAGACCTTTGAGGATGATATCTGCTTGGGGCTAAAGGTCCAGGGGTTGACTGTCGTAGCTGGAGAGATTGCACAGGACAAGATTTTGCACATTCTCGTGGTTCAGATTGGGCACTGTCCACGGTAGTTGCCTACTTTGCGGTTCCTTTTCTTGATGTCTTCTTCATGGTGGAGGCCACCAGCCCACATTCCAGGTCAGAGAGCAGGATGAACAGGAGTCTCGCTTTTAAGCGACTTGTCTGGTTCTGCCCGCGCTCTGGCTGAACGCTTTGTGTTGGTGCCAGGGATCCTGCGTCATCGTGAAGGCTGGGCCGTTCGAACAGCCGGTGACATGACAGACAGGCTCATGCTTGGCCGGAAACTTCCAGCACGCGGCAAGGGCGGGGAGCAGGACCAGGAACCTCGGAGGAACACCACAATGTCCCCGCCGCTGGGGATGAATCCAGCAAGAATGGGATTTGCCAGGTCCTTTGGTGCCTGCTGCAGACACAAGGTGTGGCCCCCTATGCAATGGGCACCCGGTAGGGGGCAAGAGCAGCACAGAATAAAGGGATACCGGGAATCCGCACCGCTTTCCCCTCACAAGTCCATTCAACTGCAGATATTCAAGGAAGGAGGAGGATCCGCCTTCCCGTCCGCCGGGCCCGTGGTAGCCTGCAACTCTTTGTTTTTCTCGGAGATGTGCACTGCACATAGTAGGGGCGTGGACCAGGGATTAGGAGGGAGTGGCAGCGGGATTGGCTCTCGCCCGCAGTACAATAACACCGTCTATTGAGGCCGGTCCTGTATGCTGGTGTTTTATCCCCGATTGGCAGGAGGATGGGAGTGATAGTCGGTGCCAAGTAGGCAGCCATAATAGTCCGATAGACAAAGGCGGGGGAGTCAGTCGTCGGTTCAGGGACGAGTTTCTCTGTAGCAAGGGTAACGCACCGCGTTGCAGATAGGAGGGAGGATGACTCCAGTCGTCTGCTGCTTCTTTCCTTGGAATCGGGGTGGATTTTGCAGGGTGAGATAGGTATCACGTTTTGCCCCTGTGCTGTCAGTGTACGGTGCCCCCCAGTGGTGCCGCATTGGTGAGGGGGCTGCCAGTGCTCAGCATCTGATGGGAGACAGAAGATACTGAGAGGAGAGGGCTGATCCAGCTCTCAGGCATCTCTGTGCCGATGATCCAACCAGCTCCGCTCTTCCAGGGGGACGGGGGCTCCGGCATTGTGATTTGTTCTCAGCCTCTCCCCCCATCCCTGGCTGCATGTCCCTATGCTGTAGCAGAGGCTGTAGCGCCACCTGGTGCCCACAGAGGAGTCTTCTCCTGCATCTCTTTGTTCCAGGGACAGCTGTGCGCCTGGTCCATTGTTATGCAGGATCTATTCACTGCCTCAGACATTACCCAGGACGTGTGTGGCACAGCAGTGCTGCCCTTAGGACACAGCGTACCGTATGCCATCACCGCAGGGTGCCATAGCAAGATTTATAGGGATCGGTCAGAAGGTGCAACCATGTAGACTGCAGCCAGTGTTATGTATTGTCCCTGGAGATATGTGTAATCAGATTCAATAAACAGAGCACTGCTGTGCTCTGTGCTCTCTGCAGCCAGTGCTATGTATTGTCCCTGGAGAGATGTAAATCAGACCTCACACTGCTGTGCTCTGTGCTCTTTGCAGCCAGTGTTATGCATTGTCCCAGGAGAGATGTGTAATCAGACTTCACACTGCTGTGTTCTGTGCTCTCTGCAGCCAGTGTTATGTATTATCCCTGGAGAGATGTGTAATCAGACCTCACACTGCTGTGCTCTGTGCTCTCTGTAGCCAGTGTTATGTATTGTCCCTGGAGAGATGTGTAATCATACCTCACACTGCTGTGCTCTGTGCTCTCTGCAGCCAGTGTTATGTATTGTCCCTGGAGAGATGTGTAATCAGACCTCACACTGCTGTGCTCTGTGCTCTCTGCAGTCAGTGTTATGTATTGTCCCTGGAGAGATGTGTAATCAGACCTCACAGCAGTGTGAGGTCTGATTACTTACGTGCCGAGCCTCCAATGCCGGCAGAAAGCCCCTTTATGTGTCATCCATTGTCCCCCCGCGTCCGTACGGCGAATACTAAGGACTCTGTTTACTTATTTAAATGCCCCTCGAGGCCGGAGAGAAAGACAGAGGCCGTCTCCAAGGGCGACGCCGAAACAGCTGATGTCACAACCTTTTGTGCGTCTCTCGCCCCTTTGGCTGGACACCGGCTCCCGAAAAAAAGGAGGAAAAGAATCCCGAGACGTCGGCCAATTCACTCCGGCTTCCAGGGTCAGACAAAGACGGGCTAGTGAGGGCATGTCTGCACCAAGCCGGCTCCAGGGGGATTGTGGGTAAACAATGGCCGCACTGACGGGACTGACAGACACAGGGAAAGGCGATGAATAGTTGGGAAGAAAGAGGCGGAATCACAAAGGTCTTTGTAGGGGGAGGAGCAGGTAAGAGGCGCCGGGCGACAGAAACGAAAAACGGAAAACGGATGAATCTGGAAGGGAACGGCAGAATGACCTAGGGTCCACTAGGGACCCCAAAATCTACAACATCTACACTCCAATATAGTATTATCTATGATGGGGTAAAGCTTCAGTAAAGAGATGGGCAGAAAGGAGTTTCCTAGTTTTTCCCTTCTGAAGCACAGCAGTGTGAGGACACGCCCACAGTGCACGTGGAGAAGCTACAATCCTGGAATATAAATCCATATTTCACAGTCCTGCTGCTACTACATGCAACATAAGCCAAGGTATGATTACACATCTATCCAGAGACAATAACAATCACTGACTGCAGAGAGCACAGAGCACAGCAGTGTGAGGAAACGCCCCCAGTGCACTTGGAGAAGATACAATCCTGGAATATAAATCACAGTCCTGCTGCTACTACAAGCAACATACACCAAGGTATTATTACACATCTATCCAGAAACAATAACAATAACTGACTGCAGAGAGCACAGCAGTGTGAGGACACATCCCCAGTTCACTTGGAGAAGATACAATCCTGGAATATAAAAACATATTTCACAGTCCTGCTGCTACTACAAGCATCCCGAGACAATACCTGTCACTGACTGCAGAGGGCACAGAGTACAGCAGTGTGATGTATGATTACACATCTCTCCAGGGATAATACATAACACTGGCTGCAGAGAGCACAGAGCACAGCAGTGTGAGGTCTGATTACACATCTCTCCAGGGACAATACATAACACTGACTGCAGAGAGCACAGAGCACAGCAGTGTGAGGTATGATTACACATCTCTCCAGGGACAATACATAACACTGGCTGCAGAGAGCACAGAGCACAGCAGTGTGAGGTCTGATTACACATCTCTCCAGGGACAATACCTAACACTGTCTGCAGTGAGTACAGAGCACAGCAGTGTGAGGAGGCCCCCCAGTGCACAGGATCCCCCATCCCCCAGGATCCGTGTGCCCAGGACTTTAGTGTTGATAACCTGCTAGTTCAGTGATGGGCAACCTTTTGAGCTTGGTGTGTCAAATTCACCAAAAAACCGAGCATAACTCGGGTGCTGTGTCACCTTGAAAAAAAAAAACATAATTTTGTGATATTTATAGTTTAAATAACAAATATGTATAATTATTTAACTTCTAGGGTACTTTAACCCTAGGTTGTGTGATTGATCCTACCATGTACCAGTATGGCAGTATATGGGGATTTTCCACATCATCTATTTATTACTATGTACAAATCGCACATTGTAATAGATCGGTTACAATCAGACACGTGTGGAAATGCTTAGTAACCTGTGAACTTTGTCATGAAAGTTCACAGGTTATAGTGAGTCACAGGCGCCGCTGTCTGCATCTCCTTCATCAGGAGCAAAATAATCGCAATGTCTGACGATTTGCAAGGCGTTATTTCAGGGCTTGTACGTCACAAAACTGACACACAAGCCCTGATGACTGTCTTCTATCATACAGTACACTGACATTACTCACTGTATGATGTCTTGTATGTATGATGAGAGTGGTTGTCCTCCCTCATCCCTGCTGTGGAGATGGTCAGTGTAGAGGTGACCTACCACAACAACTCCCCCCAGCACAACTATCAGGAGCTGCAGAGGAGTTTCTGAGGTTGATGGTCGGGTCCCCTCTCTTGGTGTTGAGCCCCAGGATGATACCTGTGCTGACTGGAGACACGAGGCACAGCTCACACATGGGGAGGGGCCGGCCCGGTGGAGGAAGAGGAGAAGGAAGTGCTGTGAGCTCAGTGCATGACAATCTCTCAGCCTCCCGGCTACTGCACCTGGCCGTGTAGGAGCCGAGGATGAAACTTAGCTCTCCGGTGGCCGCGTGTCACTGAAAATGGCTAGGCGTGTCAGCACTGACACGCGTGTCATAGGTTAGCCATCACTGTGCTAGTTCTTAAAAGCAGAACCTCGCTGCCCCCTCCTGGCCCAGTGCAGGATCTACATCTGTGCCGCACAGTCAGTCTGTAGAGATATATGGGCTATGACTGTCAGCAGGTGGGAAGCGGCAGATCTGTGGATGCAGCTCTGGATGTGACCGAGGTATAATATAGAATATACAGATCAGTATCTAAAGATTGCTGTTAATGAGGTAAATGTCCATAGTACAGATGATACACCCCCTGCCCATACACCCCCTGCGCTGCCCATACACCCTCTGCCCCGCACTGCCCATACACCACTGCCCCGCACTGCCTTCAATTACACCCCCTGCCCGCACTGCTCATACACCCTCTGCCCGCCTGCTCATACACCCTCTGCCCCGCACTGCTCATACACCCCTGCCCCGCACTGCTCATACACCCCTGACTCCCTCTCCTTCCCTGTAATCTCATTTCTCTGGGAGCTGCACTTTTTTTGCTGTGTCGTTTTATTTCTATCCCTTTTTCATCTCTCTGCGGCGGCCAAGAATAACAACGTCTTCTCCACTTCTGTCTGCGGAGTTCTGATCTGGTTCCACCCTTGGCGTCCAGTCAAGCCCACAAGTGTAAGGATCTGCAGCCTACCCCGAGAGGACCCCGTAATTACAGGGGGAGTCATGAGACTCTTATTAAGCAATTGTGTAGGGACTGACAGACAGAACCAGGAAGACTGAGAAGTCCAGCAGGAGGGAGAGGATAACAACACATGTTCATCCCGTATTATACTCCAGAGCTGTACTCACTATTCTACTGCTGGTGTAGTCACTGTGCAACATCCCTCACCGGGGCCTAGCCTTTTCTTGTGGCCTGGATGCAGCCGGGGCCCAGAATACCGGAGTGGCTGGCGGTTGCGGCCTAGGGCACGCTGATGTCACAGTGCTTGGTATGGGGGACCGGAGGGCTGTCCTACAGCCTGGCAGGTCTCCAGCAGGTGTGTGTGCAAGAAAGATGAAGGGAGAAGCTAATGAACTGGTTCTCCCTGGGGCAACCCCTGAGTGTCTGTAAGATAAGTCCCTGGGTAATGGATGGGGAGCCCGTGGTGGTGACAGCCGCATCCAGGGATCAGACGGAGGCAACATTGTGCAAATCAACTTATAGTTCTTTATTGAACGGCAGGCAACGTCCAAACGATTAACAGCAGATCCTTAAGCTGGAAGAGCCATGGAGAGCTGGTCCGCAGGAAGGTTACACACAGCCTGATAGTAGAAGAAGGTTGGGCTGGTGCAGGTGGAACGGAGCCCGGAAGGTGGAAGCTGCAGTTCTGGGCCTAAGTCTCAGAACTCTGCAGAGTGACCTTGAGGTAAGACCATGAGCTTAGGACTGAACCATGTGCTTCCACCCAGCAGGGGTTTATATACTCCCCTGGTCAGGTGGCATCACTCCTCCAATTACCTTCCAGCTTGTGTAACAGTAACACCATTGGATAATTATATTACACATTTAACTGTTGCCTCGCCAGGCAGTAGCTACAGCTGCAATTACATAATACTCCAGGTTATAGAACCTTCCTAGAGAGGTGATCAGTCTCCATATCAGCTCCTGACCAGCAGAGGATGTTATTCGCAACTACCCGCCTGCCTGTGCATCGGCAGGGGTAGTGCATACCCCTTTGGTAATTGAACGAGCCGCCCACGGCTCGGCTATGGACCTTTTTCCTGAGAGTATCCGACTAAAGGTATCTCAGGGAGCTTACATAGATAGAGTCCACCCTCTGGGTACAGTCTTTGATGAGGGAAAAAGTACAGATATTTACAAAGGATCTCAGTCCTTTGAAGCAGCACTGGTTGCTCTGCAGTCAGCAGAGAGGGGTGCTTTCATAGCACAACGGGAGAAAAGTTCAAGGGTCCAGGAATAAATAGATGGGAGCTCCTCCCGCTTCCTCCAAGTCTTCTGGGGCTGGGTCATCACCCCACTGATAAGGAGCCGCCGGACTAGTGTCCCTCAATGGGGAACCCAGAAAAGGCTCATCCGCCAGACCATCTATCGCAACGGAGGACCCCTGGGATCCAGCAATGCTGACGGCTGGGAAGACGGCCTG
>WNYA01001226.1:46851-83718 GCA_019512145.1 Engystomops pustulosus | reverse complement strand
TAGATACGGGGCTCTATAGAGGTGAAGTATACTACTGGGCGGGGATCGGTATAGAGTATAAGTACTGTGTCCGATAGAGTATATACCGAGCTCTGGAAATAAAGGAAGAACGGGGCCAGCCTGGAGAGTATATACTGTGGCGCGCTAGATATTGGTGACGGTGCAGCTGAAGGAGATACTGAGTGATGTCCTCGAATAGAGTAAACAACGGGGTCTACACTATAGTAGAGGAGCATGTGTGTAGCTCGTAGTGGTTAGATACTGGTCGCTGGAAGAGTAATATAGCTGGGCGCGAGATAGTAGAGCTGGGCCGAGAGAGTATAGACGGGTGACAGCGGGATAGTATAAGACTGTGTACGGGTCGCGATATAGTAGATCGGGGTCGCGAGAGAGTAGAGCGGGGGCAAAAGCGGGAGAGGGAGACGGGGGCGACGATAGACGAATATCGGGGGTCGCATAAGAGATATAAGATACTGGGGTCTAGAGAGTAGAGACTGTGGCTCTAATAGGAGAGACGGAAGCGCGAGAAGTATATACTGGTGTCCGAGATAGTATGGAAAGGAATACTGTGCCGCGGGATAGGATATACTGGGTCCCTGTATAGATATACTGGTAAGTCCTCGGTACACATGAGTGAGGGAGCATGAGGGGTGAGAGCGGTAGAGGAGGGGCGCCCGCCATGTATAGCTCCATTACCTGATGTCACGGCTCCTGGTGTCACCTGCCACTTTGGTCACTGTTCCTCTCCATGAATAAAGAAAGTGTTATGTGGCAGATGGCGATGACTCTTGCATTACAGGAACATGTTCCGAAGCGATAACCATTACTCTCCGCTGCCGGATCCGGAGACGTCCTTTATGTACAGACTGTGGACTTCCGGAATAGAGGAATCATGCGGCACCTAGTCGCCTGCAGGCACCATATTTATAGCACAGAATTGAAGTTAAAATGCGGCAATCTACCATGAAATCCCTCCTGATAAGCGAGGGACTTTCTTCCATAGATCCTAGCGGTAACTGTGGGAATCTCTTAAATCTGCTGATCCGGGTCTCGGTCCCCCCCCCCCTCCCTTCTAATAACTTACTACTCTTTTAAAATGATTGAATCTAAAGAGCCCTGGGCGGTGGGTGACCATACCCTCTCCCTCTTCCGTGTCTTGGCAGCTAATCACAGGCTGTACCATACAAACTCTGCACACGAATAACAAAAATTGTCGAGCAAAAGTCAACCCTTAACCGAGTAGGAAAGAAAAAAAGTCGGTATGGGGGGGGGGGGTGACGCGCAGGAAACACAGGTGATCAAAAAATCCAAAGGAACACGAACCTAAAGATTGACAGCAATAAAGAAGTATAAAAGTGTTCACCACGGCAACTCAACGTCCGTTCCCGCTCTTATGTAGTAGCGCACATCAGCGACAAATTGAATTAGATTAGACAGTACCCCTTCTTTGATGGAAAAAATGGTGTATGCTCGTAGATTCCACGCTCTCGACCTCAAGCTTTCTTCCGGATCGTAGCATGACAGAAACCACCGGCATCGTGGTGTTTGGTACCGTTACCGAGCGGTGCGTGGGTAAAATCCGCCACCGAGAAGGAACTGCGCGCACCGTGTGTGTGTTCCACAAATTTCGCGGGTCACTCTCCGGTTCACATTCGCAAAAGGAGGGCGAAGAGCACGCGTAGTGCAACAACTTTTGGAGGCCATTTAAGTTGAACATTTATTCAATTAACTCACAGAGCAGCAAATGAAAAGAAGGCCTTTAGTAATTAAAAATGCACAAAAATTTCGTTTCTTTTCCCGTCCCCCTCTGCATTGCCACCTCGCCCGACGCCGAGTGTTTGCGCCTCCACGGCTTCTCCACAAGACATTCCGTGCGTCGGGGCTTACCCGGACGTGCAGAAAACATTGTGACTGCTTGATAGTACTTCTCCTCACCAGAACTAAGCTAGAGTTACTGACGGGGAGGAGACATCCAAGTGGAGGGGGAACATACATATTTAAAACGTTTAAAACAAGCAAACTATAGATGTAAGAGAGCTCAAGACGAAAAAGGGGATGTGGTTCACTAAAAGAGGGTCATCGTAGCAGGTAACGATTCCGGCTGTAAATGAATTGGCCGTAAGAAGGTTGATAGATGACTAAACAAAAGAGGCTTCAGGCTATACATAGATAGTTGTAGAGGCATTCAACAGAAAGTAGGAGGGAAGGAGGGGTGAAGACGAAGGGGCAAAAATTAAAGGGCTCGGTGGTGTAGTGGGGCAATATGATTCAAAACCGCATACTCAGTTTGCAGGGATACGAAGAACATGGATCGCGAAGGCGGCAGTGAGGGTCAAAGCCATCGGGTCAGGGGGTTTGATTGATAATCCAAAGGAGTCCGTTGCGCTCTTGGGTCTGTGCGAGATCACCTCTCTCCAAATGTGGGGATACGCGTGTTCGGGGTACAGAAAACTTAGTATACCCTGGGATGGTTTTGATGAATTTCACATAATGGGCCAAGACCACAGAATGATCTAATTTACCACCCATTTTTTGATGTTCCTAAATGTTCTCCAACCCGAAAATCTTCAGGGTTCCTTAATGGTGGCGCCAAGTGTTGGTATATTTTCAAAAAAAAGCCACATGTACAAAATAATCATATAAATAACTGAGGGGAGTCCAACGTGGCAAAGTTTTTATATTAAACTGTGCGTTGGTCAGATGATGAAATTATAAATAACATAATGCCACGAAAGACCCTGGATATTCTCCCGTGACTGGAAGTGGCACACCCTTTCACATGGTGTGCACCTAAAAAAACCGTAGGTGCGATAGCGGTGGTAGGCACTTGATGAGGATACGACATCGGTACTAATACAATCTTTCGAGCATTGCCTTTTTTTCCTGTGACAATTTTTTGTTCTTTATATAGGTTCGCTATGACCTGGATTCGTGTTTATAAATGTGCCACTTCGGTTTACAAAAAAAAAATTTTTTGATGAAACTTGTGCTGACGTCCTGCGTATACTGGTGATGAATGGAACAACATTTTTTTTTTCATGTATTTTCGCCCATAAATATATATGTTTATTCTTATTTTTTTTCTTTTAAGACACTATCACGTCATTCTTTGGAGGGTTTCTTGCCTCTATTCGGTTGGTGCGTTATCTAGCTCCTCTATTTTTATCATTTCTTTGGTAAAAACCGTCGTCTTGTTAAAAAAAATGTTGCAAATGTTGGCAGCTCCCTTGTAATCCTCCTCTCACCTTCTTGGTGCAATTTCGTTTTATTTATTCTTTTTAGTTTCCCTTTGGATGATGGTGTTTCAAACCCACGGGCGCATAATGGCAACTGCCGTATGGGAAAACTATTGCAGATCGGTATCCTTTAAAGAAGGTTTTTAGGTATAAATGGTGTTTTTTATCGATCAATAAGTTCTAGATCCAGAAATCTATATTCTGAAGTACTGTAATTGGAAGTAAAGTTAATTGCAATACCATTACAATTAATATCCCTGATAAGTCCATTAGTAAGGCCTGGGGCCCTCATAGAATTATGACGTCATTATATACCCGTCTTATAGAGTTGTAGATGGTCTTTTGTTTAAGGATTATTGTAAAAAATAAGGTTGTCTTCCCAGGTGGCATATATAAATTCGCAGTAACAGAGGGGCAAATTGAGCCCCCATGCCGTTTCCTTCACTAGACTTTTGTAGGAAAAACTTTCCCTCAGAACCAAGAAGTAGTTCCTTTCGAGACCAAAATTTTTGAATTAATTATAGACGTTCTTTTTAATTCTAAAATCTTCTGTTCTTCTAAAACCCGGTATCCCTTCTCGGACAACAATTCTCTAGATAGCACTACAATACAACACCTTGCAATGTGGTATGGCAGTTTATAAGGAGGTAACTCGCAGGTACAAAGATAGTGTCATTGTCTATCTATTGCCTCTTGAAAATATCCCTAATATTTGGAGTCAACCCCCGGACCTTAGGATTTAAGCTTTATTTCTATGAGCACATAAAAAAAACACATTACAACCAGTGGATTGGCGCATCTATGATTGAAGGAAAATAAAGCCGTAACAAGTAGTGCATCATGACGGCCACCATGCTGCGGTTCAGCCCCTTGTAGCATCAGGCTGTCCATCAAAGAAGATAGAGGGAGAATTTCATCAGTTCAGAAAAAAGCCTAAATAAATGTAAAATCTGAGACAAAAACAAGTGAAATCATAAAAATGGTCCGCCCGGATGGTCTCGGGGGGGGGAAAGGTTGCGGCGTCTCTCTCTCCAATATTTTAAATACTTGGGACAATCCCCGGAGGACCATCTTGTCTTGTCCGGTCACTGTACCCCGGGTTACAATCTGGGGCGCCCGTCCGTCGCACAGGGACATGCGCATGCGTTTGCCCTATACTGCTGCAGGTTGCGGCACGGAGAGAGACGCTGTCTATGGCCCGTTCTTCCGCGCACGGTCAACATTTTGCCTTCTCTAGCACCCTTCTCCGCATCTTCACATACCATTAATGCACGAAGCAGCCGGGCAACACACTGGCAGTGCATCACAGCCTTCTTCAGGGTCTGTGCAGGTCGTGAGCCAGGCTCTCCGCGCATGTTTCATATTTCTTGGTTGGATCCACATTGTAACGTGGCAGTTCTGAAAAGTATAAAATATAAAAGGAGGTGCATAATAAATAAACTTCCCATATGATCGATAATTTGGGAAATGTCAATAAATTATCATTTCGGAGGGCATATATTATATTAACAACTCATGCAGGGGGTTCACTCTGCAATACTTTAATTATTACCAATAGACTTAACAGTCACTTTTTTACCCCTACCGGCACTAAATGTGACGAAGGAATTACTTTTATTAGAGTTTTCATTAGAATAGTAACTACATCATTGGCAAAAGATTGGTTGACATTAAATAATACTATTTTTAATGTCGTATTTTAGTGGTTGAGGAATATGGGTCTTAGCATCTTTTGGTAAATACTTTTATCAATCGATTGGCAGAACACGAACCTTCGTTAAACTCTACATACATTCATCACAACAATACGTAACATACCACCATACACCCAATACACCAATAACGATTTGGGGGGATGTTTATGATATATTAATTTGGGAGGACACCTTAATTTTATGCATGGGTATTCCCATTACATACAAACTTAATGTTTATTGTTTTATAAAAAGTTATACAATTTACATATAATTTCTGTATCCTCCATATATCCTCGCAATGTCTTAGATCTCCTGCGTGTCTGTCGTCTATGGATTATATAATAATTCTTTATGTAGACCCAACACATAATTACACAGCACGCACAGAGTCTTGCCATATTGTCCCTCGGGCGCCTGGCGCCCATGTGGGGATCACAATCGTATCAAACCTCCAGTAATGTTTTGAGTGGGAGGAAAACACCTGGGACCCATAGTAAAGCCACTCAGACACGGAAGAACTACAAGCTCTTTGCAGATGATAGACTCCGGGATGACTGGGAACCTGGGACGTCAGCGCTGCGAGGCTGTAGTGCTAACCACCACCACAACCACTGAGCCACCATGGAACGCTCTCCAGTGGACAAACCATGGTCACACAGGTGCGCGGCTCGATTACGCTGCCCTGTGAAGTAAAAAACGAAATAAACTATTTAAACATACCGAATGATATTAATCAGACAGAGGGTTCTTAGTGTAATTAATTTGCATGGAGATTGAATAGTACTTATTATATATGGTGGTCCTTTGGTTAAGGGTCCCCAATGTTATTAATATGCTTGAACTCTTGCCCCACCCCAGTGCACATGGGCTTAGCGATGGAGCATGGGCGTGGGGTACAAAGGTTCCTGGCACACATATCGTGAACTCTATCTGCGCGGCTACGTAATTGGTACCGGAGGGAACAAAAAGCAAGAATGCAGGCATTTTTTGCCACCTGACAGAGGTCATCCCTGATTAAGAGGGAAATAAAAAAAGAAGCTTAAAAAAAAATACACAGCCCCATGCGAAGCTCCACCTGGATCAGAAGTAATATTATAGTATTGTAGTGTGTGTGCCCTCTATGTCTAAGCTTAACCCTACCGATGATGGATTCCTGGACATAAGGCTTGGACTATTTTTTTTCTACTTGGCGTGATCTACGTGGATCGCAGTGGTAATATGGGGCGTGAAATGTATTTTTAATATCATGCAAAGCAAAAAAATGACACTAATTCTGCAGTGTGAGCACTCTGTGTGCATTCTGTTTTCACACGAAACACATAGAGGGACGATTTTAAAACTTCTGACGGAACTAGACCAAGGAGATACAGATTCCATCCCTGATGAGGTAGTACACACATGATAGGAGCCTATAGATGGCAGACTTTATGGCTTACAATATTTGATATCATAAGTCCATGAACGCGAGGCAGT
Source organism: Engystomops pustulosus (assembly GCA_019512145.1). Classification (NCBI taxonomy): domain Eukaryota; kingdom Metazoa; phylum Chordata; class Amphibia; order Anura; family Leptodactylidae; genus Engystomops; species Engystomops pustulosus. The sequence goes on along the minus strand of WNYA01001226.1, from coordinate 77,312 downwards.
AACAAATCACTTGGCGACAGTAGATGCCCCTCCAATAGCATCCCGCACCCGTTAAGACGGCATTAAACGAAGATGAAAACTTCATGTTACAAATCTATAAAATCCATACATTATTATTTTTGTTATCATTCTTTTGGGTGATGAAATGATACATTGAAAAAAGTGCTGTTCTTAGCAAAAAATCTCTTATGGAGAATTGTTACACAGCTTATATTTGGGTCTTTGTGTGTGCCGGAGTACCAACTGAGAAAAACACGTTACCTGTATCAGCACGCACTAGTATCTTAGAACAGGAGGCACCTAAAGGACACGAGTGACTAAGCCTATAACCATGTGGCAGACTAAAACTAGAGCGATAGACAGCGTATACAGCAAGAGAAAAGGGCTTCAGATTTTTCACCACACAATTAATAGCAGTGGGGGTCTGTGTGGCCGTAAGGGGCGGCCTAGTACGGGCGAGGTTTCCGCGCGGTTACCCCTAAACACAGACGGGGAGGGACCAGGGGAGTAACAACAGGACGAATTTTCCGATTTGTGTACCGATTTGTACTGAGTGCCCTGAATTGCCGATGGATTGTTTACGCATCCGATCGGAATAGGGTGGTGTGGCGCATGTCATCACACCACATACTATCTGAAAAAAGCCGACGTACATTTAAAAGCAGGAAGAATGTGAGAAAACGCGGAGTCTGGCACTTACCTTCATCTATCACCGGCCTCGGTACAAGGTGCGTTACGATGCTTTTCAGCGCAGCAGCCCATCTGTAAATATAAACGGCGGAGGGGACTAACCAGTTATAGAGTATACAATCCCTACCCAAATAGGCCGACCCACACCCGAATCCACACGCAGAGAAGAGCAACGCCGCGGGGGGGGGGTGACGCATGGACAAGCGGGTAGTAAATCGGCCCCACAATCAGTACCAAAACCACGAACACCTTGTTTTTATTCTCAATGATAGAACGACTAGAATGTTAAACTTAATTACAGGGCCAGCAGGCTTCTATATCTTGTTTCTGCCTTAGCTCCTGTAATGAGCAGTATACTGAAAGCACAGTGAGAGGCTCTGTCCACCTCAATTAAATGGTAGGGTGAAGACTAGAATTCAGGACTAAGAGTAAATTACACTACCGAGAATGCTGTAAAATTAGTCGTAGAACAACCCAATCAGGTTCTGTATCACTTCTGAGACTGACCATCGATGATTTATTCCAAACTGTTTATATAAGGAAAAGGAAAGGGGCAACACAACACAAAACAAAAGACAGAATGACATGTTTTCTTTATATTTCACAACATGAGTATGAGCTTGAGGATAATATTAACTTAATATAAGGTAAAGAACTTCTTCTAGTCTGGTGTTCTGGGCTGTCTTGATTTCCTGTAAGGGAGGCAGTGTAGCTTAAACACTTCAAGCTCTATCTATCCACCTCAATCAGATAGACGACTAACAATTAACAAAAACTCCTAGAATCATGCTACTGATGTTTTCTGTTTCTAGGAGTATGACAGCTAGTCCGAGAATGTCTGTCAAAGAGTTAAGTCATTAGGACCCCATCAGGTTCTTATCACTGACCATTGAGACTGAGGGCTCGATTATATCAACGTTTACATGTTGAAAAAGATGGAAGGTGGCAAAAAAAGGACATATAAAGATTTTCTATATATTTCACACAGATGAATAAGTCTATGGGATAATATTAAACTTAATTAGGTAAGCAGATTTCTAATGAGCTTGTTTCTGTCCTTAGTCGATCCCATCGGTGAACAGTGTATCTGACAGCATTCAGCACTAATATTCACCTTAATCGATAATAAGACTAGAGGATTAACACTTAGAACATATCTAACATTTTAGTTCTTACAAAGACAAGGTGATAAGGTTGTCCCAGACTTGTCTCTAAAGGATAGTACACCTAAAAGTACAACCCGATCAGGTTTCTCTACTCATGTTATTGAGACGAGCTGTTTAAATACAGACTGTTAGTACTAAGGAAAAGGAAGGGCAAAAAAGAAACATAGAACAATTTTCTTTTATGTACAAATTAATAGAGCTGGGGGTGATGATATTAACTGCAATTAGGTAAAGAAGCTTCTTATATGATCTGAGTGTTTCTCTGCTCCTTCAGCCTGTATGAGGCAGTGTATCTGAAAGAGAACCAAAAAAGAGCTCTGTCCCTCTATCAGATAAGAAGCTACGATTAACTACTAGAACATATCTAACACTTTCTTCATTTCGACATGAGTACATAACACTGTCCAGAGACTGTGCGGTGTAAAGAGTTAATCAGTAGGGACCAACGCAAGGTTCTTATTATCTGTCATTGAGTATAGAGCTGATTTAATTCAACTGTTTTACATAAGGAAGAAAGGAAAGGGCACAAAAGGACATATGTCATATTTTTTCTTCCATAAAGATTTTTGCTTTTCTATATCACACACTTATAATCGAGATATACTGTTTGACATTAACAAAAAATTCTCAACTGATTTACTCGCAACGTTTTTAAAAAAAATCAGCTGTATGGAGCGATTCAAAAGTTGCACAAGTAACACACCACCCTTAATGATTATTACCTAATTATTTCCACCAATTAATTGTTGGGCAACACAACGCAACTTATTAAAGTACTTATTGCGCCCCTATCAGTAAATATTAAAGTATAAAACAGAACATGTCCAGTTATAGTAACAAGTTTGGATGTTTGGACTAGTGTGCGGGCAGAGCTCATAAACTCACTCGTCTGTAGCTCCACTCGGGGCTGCTCATCACAGCCACACACTTCCCTTGTCAATACGGAAAGACGACGCCCCTGCAAATCACATAACCAGCAAAACATCCGGCTTTAGTCCGTGAACCGGAACCTGGACCCTTCTCCCCTACTGATCTGCAGATTCTGTCTGTCTCTACAGTTCCCACCCACACACATAGGATGAGCAGGACAGCTCCGGCTCCAACCTAATGGGGGGGGTTGGGGGTTGTAATACATCTGCAAGCTCACATTCGATATGTCAGCTCTGGCAAAATACTTATTAAAAACGAAAACCATAATATATGATGACAACGACATCAACAAGGAGTATAAAAATTTTTTCACTCACATAGAACGACAGCATATAGCACAGAGGTGCGTGTACGGCAAGCGGGGGTCCCATCACATGCGATCTTCTTTTTCTGGTAAAGTTCCGTGTACAATTTAGGACCGTGTCTGCTTGCTTTCATTGGATTGGGAACTTGGCAGGGAGGTGTGCATACAGATAATTACGAGTGCACTTCTATGACTAAATGGATCAGCAATGAAGTGAGGAGAGCTAGGGTACCAATAGTCCCTTAGTTTGTGACTGTGTGCCCAGGTGTGACTTACTGGGGGGGGGGGGGGGTGATTCCTGCTGCTGTTGGGTGACAGGTATAGGAGGGGAGGTATCTCTATAATGTTTGTAATTGTAAACTGGTTTTACTTAGATCTGGCACTTAATTTATATTACGCCATTGGTTGTGTCACAATGTTACCTCTGGGCACAATCGGAGCATTGTTCTAATCCTGGAAAACCTATAAAGCACAAAGGCTTCTTTCTGAAGTATTCTCTGACAGCATAGCACACCATACTACTGAGCTCCGGTCCTAGTCTCACATAACTCTGATCCTGCACTGCACAGTGCTACTCATACTGACACTGCTCTGTCCATGGAACTACTACTTTTTCCTGACACACAGTGAATTACTACTCTTCTACTCCTGTCCTGTTATATATGGGGCACAGTCCTGGGGGGGGGGAGCTACCTTATAACCTGGCACAGCACGATGCTACTAACTAAACTCCTGTCCATGTAGACCTATGTAGCACAGTACTACTACTCTATCCTCGCTCACAGCACAGTGTATCTAACCCGTCCTTGTATATATGGCTCAAGTAATACACCTGGCTACGTGGCAGAAGTGCTACTATCTCAAATGTCCGTGAATAATGGGACACAGTACTACTACTCACTACTGCACATTTACTGTACTACATCCGGTCCTGTATATATGGGCACAGGTACTGTCGTACTCTTTTCGCTGACACGTGCTACTGACTGACTCCTGTCCTGATATATGGCACAGTACTGTACTACTCTTTATTCCTGCACAGTGCTACTACTCCTGTCCTGTATATGGGGCCACTATCACTACACTCTTATCCTGGCACATGCTACTACTGCCTGTCCTGATAGTATGGGCACAGTAGCGGGGATGTACTAACTCTCTATCTCCATGCAGTGGTACTAACACTTGTCCTGTATATATGGGCCAAGTACTACTACTCTGTTATTACGGCACAGTGTACCACGTCCACCCTGTATATAGGCCATACTGTATAACAGCTTTATCCTGCACAGTGGTACCCGCTGTCGCTGTCATATATCGGGCACAGTACTACTTACTCTTATCCTGTACAGTGCTACGTAGGACCACTGGCCTGTATACGGGACACAGTACTGCGCTACTCTTAGTCTCATCAGTGGTCCATAAACAACTCCTGTCCTGGGTACTATTGGGCACAGTACTACTAACGTCCTGACGTTATCTCCTACATCCTAGGCTACTCTGTCCTGGTATATATGTGCACATTACTATTACGGCTATCTGGCGGTCACAGTCGGCTACTATCACGTACTTTTACTGTCGGCGAGTAATCTTATCTAGAAGCAGTAGGATTCGATGCCGTATCTGGGGCAAGACATACTCTGTAGGGGCCGCAAGGCATAATCCTGCTTATATCGGGGCACAGTCTATTATCTCACGGGGTACTCCCGGATTCCTGTGTATGATGGGCACAGTACTACTACTCTTATCCTCCGCCAGTGCGACGACTCCGCCTCTATGATACGAGGCACAGTACACGGTCAAACTTATCCTAGCACCGTGGCTACATACATACCACTGTTCTGTATCTACGCGACACGTAAAACCACTCACTCTATCTCTGCACGCAGTGCTTACTACTCCTGTCTGTGATATATGGGCACAGACGAACTACTACTATGGATCTTACAGTGTGTACTACAAAAACTGGTGGGTACAAATGTATATATGGCACAGTACAACTAAGCTTATCCTGGCACCGTGCTACTACTGTCCTGTCTAGAGGGCATAGTAACTACTACCTCTATATGGCACAGTGTACACTCCTGTCCCTGTATATAGGGCACAGTACTACTACTCTTATCCTGCGCACATTGGTACTACTCACTCCTGTCCTGTATATATGGGCACAGTACTACTACTCTTTCCTCACAGGCTCTACTTTGTCCTTATATATGTGGCACGTACTACTACTCTTACTCCTATCTGCACAGTGTTACTACTCCAGTCCTGTATGTATGGCACGCAGACTACTACATACCTCCCAACATTTGTGAAAGGTATCCCCCTAAGCCACACCCCCAATCACTCCCTTGCCACGCCCCAAATTTGGCCATATTATATAATAAAAATCATCTCAGAAAAAAAAAAATTATCCTCATTGGGATTTGAACCTAGAACCCTGCAGTGTCCATGTACATATGCATCAGCGCCTCAACCCACTGAGCTATGACCTCTGTGATTATTAGGCTGAAATTTTGTAACTAAGAACTATGACTACTGTTACAATTGTGACACAGATTAATGCCTTGGTATAATAGAGAGGGATCTTCTCTCAGAGTGATTGTAATTATTCGCGACTATTATTGTTATTATTATTATTATGGAGATATTATTATTGAGATGATTATTATCATTTCATTTTTATTACTATTATTAAAATCGTCTCCATAATATAAAACTAATAAAATTAATAATAATAATAGTCTCAATCATACAATAATAATCTCTGAGAAGACCCCTCTCTATATATCGTGCATTGGTCTGTTTCACAAGATAACAGTGGCAGATAACACTTCTTAGTTACCAGAAATCCTCAGCTCTGTATCACTGGGCTATAGCTCAGTTGGTTAGGCTCCTGTCTACCGTGCAAGGGTCCCAGGTTCGATTAAACTTTATTTAATTAAATAAAAGCTTGTGTCTGGGGAAGCCCTGAAGACCATATATGGACAGATGCTGATCTGACCTGATGACGTGGTCCCTGCTCTCTCTGCTAAGAACGACACTTTCTCTGAAAAGGATTCCCTCCTTGCCCGATTCTGCTCTGGGGAACACCTAGGAGAGATCAGTGACCATATTGGACAGATGCTGTCTGAAGCTGATGACGTGTCCTGCGCTCTCCGCTAAGCCCGACACTTCTCTGAAAAGGATTCCCTCCCGATGTCTGCTCTGGGAAAAAACGGTAGTCCGCAAAATCGGACGGTTGGGAGCTATTGCTCACTCTTAAACCTGCCTGCACAGTGCTACTACTCCTGTCCTGTATTTGGTGGGAACATTCCTGTACTACTACCTATCCTGCACAGTGCTACTACTCCTTCCCTGTTATATGGGCACAGTACTACTACTCATTCCTCACTGCACAGTACTACTACTCTACTACTCCTTGTATATATTGGGCATAGCACGTACACTACTACTGTCCTGTATAGGGCCCAGACTACTACTCTTATCCTGCCTGCACAGTGCTACTACTCTTCCTGTATTTGTGGAACTGCCTGTACTACACTCTTACCTGCCATGCTCTACTACTCCATTCCCGGTATTAGGGCCAGTACTAACTACTATATCCTGCACTGCACAGTGCTCCTACTCCTGTCCTGTATTTGTTGAACAGTCCTGTACTACCACTCTTATCCGGCACAGTGCTACTACTCACTACTCCTTCCGTATATATGGGCACAGTACTACAACTCTTATATCCCTGCCAGTGCTACTACTACTACTCCTGTCCTGTATTTGTGGGAACGTCGGTACTACTACTCTTACTCCACAGTGCTACTACTCCTTTCCCCTGGTATATATGGGCCACGTACTACTACTCTGACCTCACAGTGCTAACTACGTCCTGGTCCCTGTAATATATGGGCACAGTACTACTACTCTTATCCCTACTACTTATCCTGCACGCACGTGCTACTACTCCTTTCCGGTATAATGGGCACAGTACACTACTCTTATCCTGCACTGCTACAGTGACTACGTCAAACCATACTCTCTGTCCCTTCCTCCTGTAAATAGATGGCACAGTCCTACTACTCTATAACGGTCCCGCACCACCAAAAATATCCTTATAAACACAAGAAAAAGGAGTGGTGCTACAAGGACCGAATGACATGAGGTAATCTTTATTATTCATAAAAGTACGTATAACACACACACTTTTAAATTCAATTGATACACACATACTGCACAAAACAAAGAAAGAGGAAGACAAATGCTTTTTCTCCCGTCCCACCACCCCCTGACCCCTGATTGTGTTGGAACAAATGGTTCTCTCACATTCGTACGGTAAGTACCAAAGCATATGGCATCGGTAGCCACAATCAATATATACAAATGTGCAAATCCACAAATTAATGTATTCTCACAAAGTCTCCCCTAAAAAAAGATAACACTAAAGATCCGTAAGAAAACAGAGTGTAACCATAGACCACCCAATATCGGGAATACTTTGTCAGCCCAATCACATACCCAGATCCTTCGTTCTTCTCCTCCATGGCAATATCTAAATGCCTGCCCAGGAAATGCCTTACCCTGATAAAAGAATGGGATGTGGCATTGGTTGGGATTTACTGGACCCTGCTGATAGTCCTGGCCAATGTAACTTTGCAACATGAGGGCATCATTCACATTCTTGGTTTCACCAATTGATGAAATGCCGGAGGGGAGAAGCTTTGATTTGTTTTGGATTTCTCTTTTGTTGTTGCCTCAGTGGACACACAGAGCAGTCCCCCACGTGGAAGGGTACAGAGGACAAATTGGGGCTCCTCTACTAAGGAGTCCAAGGCAACGCCGCACTTCTTGCTGGGTTTCCGTGACGATTTCCGTTTTGCCCTGAATTGCCCCGGGATTTTGGCGCACGCGAATCGGATCTTTGGCGAATCGGCACCCTTCACGCACACAATCGGGGACGCGCCAGACGGATTCGGAAAAACGTGGTAATTAAAAAAGAATTTGACATAAGATCACAGCACTCACATGCACCTGGACAAGCGGTGCACTCCAGGCGACCTCGGCGGCAGTAGAGCACCCCTAGTGGCATCGGGCGCACGATTTATGACCTGGCAGAACCCAAATCCACGTCGGAGAACGCACGTGGGATCCACTACTGGACCGGTAGTGAATGTGCCCCATTGTTCCTAACTGAATCCTCTGCTCTATGATTAATATAATTACATATAAGGGTAAATGGATACAGTATACATGACCGCAGTCACTGATATTCTGTGGTGAGTGTGTCGTAATGACAAAGCCTTCACGCAGGAAAATCCATCATAAATCGGTGTGAGATTCTCTACTCATCAGGGTCTAGGAGTCTTAGGGTGGAGTATGGGGTGGGGGGGGAGCAGAGTGGACTACCCACAGGGATAATTAGGCTGGTAAACCAGAATCTCTCTCTTTGTCTCCTGCCCTCCTGGACAACCTTAACCCCGAGAACCAGTATATATTGTGTGTGCTTTCGTGTATGCATAGGACTTGATAAGATAATAACATAGTACTGTATTATAATATAGTAGACTTTATACTGGACCTATAGATGTTCGCATTGTCTGTGTTTTACCATATATACATAGTGTCTGCAGTGAGTGTGTATAATTAGTGTAACTACATATACAACCGGTAGCCGTATCCCATTCACACCTGGATCTGTGCCCTGCACGTGATTTGGAGGATAGATATATAATGTCTCTAATGTCATGTATATCGGTCAGGTACTGGATGTGACTCCTGCTTCACGGTTATATCAGGAGCCCTGTAGTAATTAGAATATATGTGTATAACTACACATTACGGGGGCCGGAGGGCAGAAAGGAGGTTTGTGTGTATTTGTGTTTCTTATGTATTTTGTATTGTATTTATGTAGTTACTTTGTCACATGTATGTTGTTAGTAAGTGTTTTTGTATATAAGTATCTGCGAGGTTTGTATGTTACTCCTGTGATGTATGAAGGCCTGGAGTGGGTGCGTAGATAAATAGCACAACAAAGGGGCTGGACAGAACCACTGGAACCCATAGGAACTGAGTAAAAGAACCCAATCCCAATCCCCAAAATCCCCCTTTATCGGCTGTGAGCTGGGAACCGTAATAATAGTCGAGGGTCAGTGCAAATCACTAACCTATGAAGCTATAAACTTACAAGGGGGCTAACCTATGAAGCTATAATAACTTAAGGGGAAAAATACCATAAGGAGGGGCCAGTATTCAATGATATTGGGCATTTGACGTTATACTATCCTAAATGACCATATCAATGGGGGGTCAGGGAGCAGTTGAAGCTGAGGAGGAGGTGGGGACACTAATCCTATGAGGGGGCCCATAACCCATCTACAACCCCAACGTTCATCATCAAGAATGAAAGTGTTGAGAACATTTCCCCACCGTTGCAGTCTACCCTTGTAAAAACCATAAAACCAAGAGCCCACCATGAGTCCTAGAGGTATCTACCCAACGTTTACCCTACAATGAAGTTCTCCTATCCAATCCCGTGGCATTTAGCATCTAAAAAGGCTTAAATAGGACATAAATATCATTGGGGGTCATTTACTAAGGGCCCGATTCGCGTGTTTTCCCACGTGTTATCTGGATATTTCCGATTGCGGCGGATTTCCCCCGTATTGCCGGTTTTGGCGCACGCGATCGATTGTGGCGCATCACGCTGGCATGCACGCGGCGAAATCGGGGGGGCGTGGCCAACGAAACCCGACGGATTCGGAAAAAACCGCGCGTTAAAAACAAAAATCTGTCGCGGAGCTTGCATACCTTCACTCAGCCCGGCTCGGTGAACTCCACGTGTTCCGATGCTTTTCAGCACAGCAGCGCCACTGCTGACGGTGAGGAACGGCCTTAATAAATCCCGTCGCCGACCCGAACCACCAGCGCAGAGACGCGCCGCTGGATAGGCGTTACCGGGTAAGTAAATCTGCCCCATTGTCTCACACGTGAAGGTAACTTGTGGCTATTACTGGTTAGCATTTGGCAACTCACCGGTGACCATCCGTGGCTCTAGGTGGAGGTGTAGGAATGCAGTAGAGGGGCTCCAGACACACTTTTCTTCAGCCTCAAAATACCTCTCAAACTCAGATTGCATTGTTTCTCATACTAGCAGGTAATTAGTAATGCAGGGTTAGGAAGCACTAGCAGTGACGCAAATGTCTACTTTAACTATTGATCTAATATTTCCATCACATGCGCAGAATAACCTGTTCCCTTCCCGCTCCGCAGTTCTATGACGTTGTGCCCCGACGTGCAGTATTACTATTAATGAGACAACAAATTCTTAATCTACATTTAAAAGGTAGCTGTAATTGGTTGAAGGCAGAGAACTCAGGACTGAAGTCAAGCTCTCTCAACATATAAATTCCCTTCTTGCTGAGACTGACGGTCCTGAATCCAAGGACACATAACCGAATCTCCCCGAAGTCTAGTGCAGGATGTCTGTCACATAAAGGGGGTTTACAGAGGTGCGGAGAGCTTGACTTCAGTGCTAACGATCCGCTGCCTGATTTTGCAGTGTACATTGGTTGATAAAGCCATGAAGGCAGAGAACTCAGGACTGAAGTCAAGCTCTCTCAGCCTAAGAATTCCCTTTCTGTGACGGTCCTGAACCAGGACACATCATAACTCAATCTCCGAAGTCAGGTGCAGAATTGTCTTCACAGAAGAGCAGATGTTCTGAGGTGGCGGAGAGCTTGACTTCATGCTAAACACTCCCACCTCCTGACTCTGGATGATGCCACACACCTGGACCATGAAATAAACATAATCTAGAAATGGTTTAACTGCACTTTAACACTCTAGTATTGGTGTATTAGGTCAGGTTCTGCCCCCATGTAATGTGAAATAAAGTTTATAATGTTCTGAAATGATTTGAAATGCTGACAAAAAATTTTGAAATCAGCATATAGCATAGGCCCTTTGGAAAAACCTGTCACCAGTAGTCATTTTTAGCTGGTGACAGGTTCCAATAGCCTATGCTATGCTGATTTTCAAAATGTTTTTGTCAGCACATTCTAAATCATTTCAGCACTTTATAAAACTTTTTTCAACTTACCGTGGGCAGAACCTGACCTAATAAACAATACTAGAGTGTTAAAGTGCAGTAAAACCATTTCTAGATTATGTTATTTCTAGTCCAGGTTGGTGGCATCATCCAGAAATGAAATTTAAAATGAGAGTAAATTCTCTTCACATCTCATATAATTTTCTACATTCTTAATGCGAGATATCTGCTGTACCCATGGCAGAGCAATGGTCAGTGCAGAGGGAGCGATGGTGCGGCCTGTATTAAATCAACAGTAGTTCGGTAGTTTTTTAGTAGCCGCATCCATAGGTATCACAGATTAGAAATTATTTCACAGTACTTTTACATAATAATAATTTTAATCTTGATTAAATATTCTCGGTAAGCTGCCGACGGTGAGTTAGGCCTCTAGTTGGTTTTCTCACAGTTGGTGGCGCAGTCTCTCGAATTGCGGTTGCTGTGGCTCTGGGTGAGTTGTTAGCGTTAATACCTTGAAACTATTAGACCAGTGGATATAGATGCGTATAATTTTACATATCTATATACAAGGTGAGGTACATGAATATACAGGATATTTTATTCATTGATAGCAATTACATAGCAACTTGTGTGTCACATTTGTCTTCTGCATATGGACAATGCTCTGTGAGCTGAATGTGACAGCAACAACTGCATGTATCATGTTGTAGAATCCGTAATCACAGAGCGTTGTCTCTGTAACACACTTCACTGCCGACAGCAAAATCCGAATGTCAATATTGTGATGTGTAGTTTAAGATGGATGATACTTATCTAGAAGAAGTCCCTCTACATCACCTGTAACTCCATATAATGGGGGACACAGGACCCCCCAATCTATGTGATCCCCACTCACCCAATGATAGGGGACGTCTATACTAGTCCAGAGGTTGTTATGATGATCATATCCTTTTAATTTCTAGCATTTCTTTCTATGTTTAGATGGATGATGGATATTCTTTTTACTAATTGATTGTTTTTTTTTGTGTTTTTTAGTTCTCACAGTTTTAAGCTTCCAGAGTTTGGAGTCTCCGTGGGTAAGATTCTGCCTTAGAGGAAATAAACAGTCGAAAAATAGCATTACAGATACTCCTGCCTTCTTCTTCATCGTAATCCCAGCACTACTTGTCGCTCAGATCCTTCACACCGGGGAGCACCTAGAAAGAACTTTAATATAGCAGCACGGAGCACAGGGATAAGATGCCGGGCGCGGGCTGCAATTATGCACACAATGCCACCTCCCTCCATCATACTTCCAGTATAAAAGGAGTGTGTCTGCGTGTGTGCATATTATGCAGCCCTGGAGCACCGAATCTTGTCCCATGTCTCCGTGCTAATATAGTTTCTTTTGTAGGTGATCCCAGTAAGAATGTTAAGGACGCTAGACGTATGTATTTTTTACTTTTTTACACTGGCTGATTTCCTTAAAATCCTTATCTGATGAGCTAATATCTGGTTATAAGAAGTAGTTGTGTGTTGGGTCTATTAGCACATCTGATCCATATCATTTAATGGTGAAAACCCGACTTGCATGTGTCTAGATGGTCCCACTTGGGATCCATGATGGGCCGGAGCCTGGGGTCAGGACAGGGGGAGATCTACTGTAGTGTATGGAGGAGGCCGGAGCCTGGGGTCAGGAGAGGGGAGATCTACTGTAGTGTATGGAGGAGGCCGGAGCCTGGGGTCAGGAGAGAGGAGATCTACTGTAGTGTATGCAGGAGGCCGGAGCTTGGAGTCAGGACAGGGGGAGATGTTCTGTAATGTATGGATAAGACCACAAACTGGAGGAGATTACTTGCACTGGTACACATCCTCAGCAGTGTATTTTTTCAGGAGAAGATTTAAATCTCTGTTTATAAACAATCATAATATTATGGTAGAAAAGACAAATCTTGTGGAGATAGGACTGTAAGACTGTAACATAAGTTTTAATCAAATTATAATAACAATTCTCCCTACAACATATCATGACAAACACCGTAGCACATAACACTGATGAGAGAAGTCCAGATAATTCATTTACACAATAGTTTATCAAAAGATAACAAAGATTAGATGTACAGATGGTAATCTGGGTTCTCTCTCAGAACATCTTGTGGATGACAATGACTAATTCCAGAGCGATGATTCCCCGGGGTTACACTTCAGGCTGTATCGGTATACACACATCAAGGCACTGGGTGTTCTTATCCTTAGGACGACAGGGACGGCAGAGAGGTCTACATGGTGTCCCATTGCACTCTACAAGATTAATAGGTTTTGCTACAGAAAAGGAAAAGAATGATAGGCAAGGAAAAGGATATAAAAAAACTTGTGTAGAATCAACAGTCAAGATGTCCACCATCATGGATCCCAAGTGGGACCATCTATGACACATGCAAGTCTGGGTTTTTCACCATAAATATGATATGGATCAGATGTGCTATAAAGACCCAACACACAACCTACTTATAAACCAGATATTAGCTCATCAGATAAGGATTAAAGGAAATCAGCCAGTGTAAAAAAGTAAAAATAACATTACAGATACTTCCGCTCCTCTAGCTGTCCTTCGCAAGTCTTTACTTACTGGGATCACCTACAAAAGAAACTTATAATTAGCAGCACGGAGCACAGGGACAAGATCTCCGGTGCTCCGGGCTGCTAATTATGCACACACCTGCAGCCACACCTCCTTTTTCATACTGGAAGTATGGAGAGGGAGGTGGCATTGGTGTGCATAATTAGCAGCCCGGTGCGCCGGACATCTTATCCCTTTGCTCCGTGCTGCTAATTATAAGTTTCTTTTCTAGGTGATCCCAGGGTGTGAAGACTAGCGACAGACAGTGCTGGGATTACGATGAAGAAGAGCAGGAGTATCTGTAATGCTATTTTTACACTGGTTTATTTCCTCTAAGGCAGAATCTTACCCACGGAGACTCCAAACTCCTGGAAGCTTAAAACTGTGAGAACTAAAAAACACAAAAAAAACATCAAATTAGTAAAAAGAATATCCATTCCATCCACTAACATACAAGAAATGCTAGAAATTAAATGGATATTTCATCATAACAACCTCTGATCAGTATAGACGTCCTATCATTGGGTGAGTGGGATCACTAGATTGGGGGGTCCTGTGTCCCCCATTATATGGAGTTACAGTGTAGAGTGGGACTTCTTCTAGATAAGTATCATCCTCTTAAATAACCACATCAAATATTGACATTTCGGATTTTGCTAGTTTCGGCAGTGAAGTGGTTACAGAGACAACGCTCTGTGATTACGGATTCTACATTGATACATGCAGTTGTTGCTGTCACATTCAGCTCACAGAGCATTGTCCACACTGCAGACAAATGTGACCACAAGTTGCTATGTAATTTGCTATCAATGAATAAAATTATCCTGTATATCCTGTACCTCACCTGTATATAGATATGTAAAATTATACGCATCTATATCCACTGGGTCTAAATAGTTTCAAGGTATATTTAACGCTAACAACTCACCCAGAGCCACAGCAACAGCAATTCGGAGAGACATCGCGCCACCAACTGTGAAGAAAAAACAACCAATCAGGTAGAAGAAATTTAATCAAGTATTAAAAGATTATTATTATGAGCAAAAGTACTGTGAAATAAATTTCTAATCTGTTGATACCTATGGATGCGGCTACTAAAAAACTACAGAACTACTGTTGATTTAATACAAGGCACATCTGCTCCCTCTGCACTGACCATTGCTCTGCCCATGGTGTACAGCAGATATCAGCATTAGAGAAAATTATTAGATGAAAGAGAATTTACATCTCATTTTAAATTTCATATTCTGGATGATGCCACCAACCTGGACCATGAAATAAACATAATCTAGAAATGGTTTTACTGCACTTTAACACTCTAGTATTGGTTTATTAGGTCAGGTTCTGCCCCAGGTAAGTTGAAATAAAGTTTTATAAAGTGCTGAAATGATTTAGAATGCTGACAAAAACATTTTGAAAATCAGCATAGCATAGGCCATTGGAACCTGTCACCAAGTATGTCATTTTTAGCTGGTGACAGGTTCCAATAGCCTATGCTATGCTGATTTTCAAAATGTTTTTGTCAGCATTCTAAATAAAGGGGAGGGGTCCTATGGAGCGCAGTAAAGGGGAGGGGTCCTATGGAGCGCAGTAAAGGGGAGGGGTCCTATGGAGCGCAGTAAAGGGGAGGGGTCCTATGGAGCGCAGTAAAGGGGAGGGGTCCTATGGAGCGCAGTAAAGGGGAGGGGTCCTATGGAGCGCAGTAAAGGGGAGGGGTCCTATGGAGCGCAGTAAAGGGGAGGGGTCCTATGGAGCGCGCAGTGAAAGCCATAAAAACCACATTTGATATTTTCCTTCCCGCTTCCCAGTACAGGGCCTGGAATATTTAATACTGTCACTAGGAAGTATAATTTGTTACGCAGAAACAGGCCGCACACAGCTCTGTACATGGAAAAATAAAAAAGTTATTGATTTTTGAAAGTGGGGAGTGAAATATGGAAACGCAAAAATCGTTCCGTCAGAGTAATGGAGCAGACGGCCGTGTATGACCATTCTGCTCCATTACTGTCACAGAGCGATGACCTTATGTGGACCCCAACAGACCCCTCGTTTTCATGATCTATGGGGGTCACATCACTGAAACCCCCACACATCAGCAGGTTAAGCCCTGTCCTATGGATAGGGCCTAACTTGTATTTGTGGGAAAACCCCTTTAACCCCTTAACGCTCTGCGCCGTAGCTCTACGACGCAGAGAGTATAAGGAGTGTATGAAGAGGGCTCACGGGCTGAGTCCTCTTCATACAAGGTGGGGGGTTTTGCATGTTGCAGAAAACCCCCACCGCTAATAACCGCGGTCGGTCATTGTCGCCGGCAAAGTCTTTTTTAGAATCGCTGTGCCCCCGAACGTCATCGGGGGGCGGCGATCGTTTGCCGTGGTAGCCTCGGGTCTTCTTTTGACATGAGGCTACATGGCTTCTGCAGATTCGTTACAATGAGCCAGAAGTATTGCTGTATATGGTAGGAGCAATCTGACCATCTAGGGTTAATGTACCGTAGATGGTCTAAGAAATAGTGGAAATAAAAAAGAAAAAAAAAGTTTTAAAAATAAAAAAAATTTATAAAATATTAAAAATTCTAATCACCCCCCTTTCCCTAGAACTGATATAAAACATAATAAACAGTAAAAATCACAAACATATTAGGTATCGCCGCGTCCCAAAATGCCCGATCTATCAAAATATAAAAACGGTTACGGGCGGCGGTGACCTCCGAGGCGGGAAATGGCGCCCAAATGTCCGAAATGCGACTTTTACACCTTTTTACATCACATAAAAAATGAAATTAAAAATGATCAAAATGTCGCACAGACCTCAAAATGGTAGCAATGAAAACGTCGGCTCATTTCGCCAACAATGACACCTCACACATCTCCGTGCGCCAAAGTATGAAAAAGTTATTAGCGTCAGAAGATGGCAAAAATTTTATTTGCACACATTCGTTTAATTTTTGAAAATGTATTAAAACACAATAAAACCTATAAATCCGGTATCACCGCGATCGCACCGAACCAAGAATAAAGCTGAGGTGTTATTTTGAGTGCACAGTCAAAGTCGAAAAAACTGAGCCCACAAGAACGTGACACGTGCGGTTTTTTTTAAAAAAATTTCCACATTTGGAATTTTTTGCAGCTTCGCAGTACACGGCATGTTAAAATAAATAACATTACGGGAAAGTAAAATTTGTTACGCACAAAATAAGCCCTCACACAGGTCTGTACACGGAAACATGAAAAAGTTATGAATTTTTGAAGTTGGAGAGCGAGAAATGAGAGGAAAAACCCTGCGTCCTTAAGGGGTTAAGGGATTAAGTATATGGTACAATAAAAGCAGAATAGAAGGGCACTGGGGGGGTTAGGGATGGGGGCAGGGGGTCTATGGAGGAAAGTGTTTAACCCTTTAGCTGCTGCCTGCAGTCACTGTAGAGTACCTGTTATCACACTGCAGCAGCTGCACACACTCGGCTCTGCTTCATCAGACGAACTTCAGTGAAGAGCAGGAGGAGGTGGGGGCAGGGAGCTATTGATGTTGCAGAACTGGAGAGCTCCTGCCTGCACGGAGGCTGATCCCCTGGGGCTGCTGTGCAGGGGCAGTGCAGAGAATAGGACACTCTGCACTGCTCCATCCATCCATCCATCCATGTGCCTGCAAGTGGCAGCTTGAGGACAGGGAGTGCTCTGCCTCCCAGGGGAGGGGATGGGGGGAGGTGCCGGCTCTGCAGCAGACAGCCGGGAGCTGGAGAGGAGGAGGACGCTGCACCCCGCCCCCTGGCTTCTCTGTATCCTGAGCAGGACGGGGGCGGGACTCGGGGGGCGGGACTCGGGGGCGGGACAAGACGGAAAAATCAGTGAAAACGCAAAAAAAACGGGACTTTCACTTAACGATGCGTGCAGGCGGGACAAGGGTTAAAAAACGGGACTGTCCCGCCCAAAACGGGACGGTTGGGAGGTATGTATAAAGGGATTCATTGATATTCTGGGATGTCCAGGTGGCGTTCAGAATCTACATATGTGTATGATTCTTAATCTTTCCAGATGGGGTGCACTGTGATAGGGGAGATGATCACCAGTCTGGTCACATATAGACCTTACTGTAGAGTAAGACCCTTTGCACTTTCTGGGAATGGGACCAATTTTGTGTCAGTTCTTGGCATTATGGATTTAAGTTGATTTTATCAATGTGGTGCATGCTGGGAAGGACAATTAACTTTCTTGAACATGTTCGTATAGCCGCGTTTCACTAAGATCGTACGCCCAATATCCTGCATGTGTCGCTTCTGATACAGAATTTTATATTGGAAAATTACATAACTTTTCATTACACAAACAATATCAAATATTGGCTGAAAGTGGACAACCCCTTTAATGTAGAAGTCGCCATGAACGGACACTCCAGGGCACTGGAGGGAGACTCCTGGATAAAGTGCGAAATTCTCTTACAGACACTAAACCGTATTTTAAGAACTCATTACATTTAGGAAGCAAATTACTGCAGATATAACCTATAGATCAATAGATTGCGTACCCTTCCATCTTAATTGGATGTGATCCGATTGGTTTAGAGATTGATAACAGATCTGTGGATGTAGGTGTAGTCGGAGATGAATAAAATGGATCAGAACAATGTTTGACAATGATTTTATTTCTGTTAGACTCATCTCCGGAACATTGGACCAGGTCCATGTATATGTGGACAGTGATGGAGTATTGTAGGGGTATTATGATGTGTTGTACACGGGGCATTCCGCCTTTAGGATGCATCTCTTGGAATTAAATGCCTCAGGCACATATCCGGGGAGGCAGAAACAGCCGGGAAATTTATCAGTTGAGCACTTTACTAGAGGATCTCCAGGTTTCCTGCAGAACTTGCCGCAGTCATTTCCTTCTGCGGAATATGTGGTGTTCCCCCCGGTGCAGCAGGCTTCATTCTTCACACATTTTCCATTTTTATCAGCTACGGTGCCTTTCTTACACAGACATCCTGGTTCACATTTCTCAGGGCACATGGGAGTGAAGTTATCGCAGGTGGGCTGACAGTGACCGTCACACTGACTATATACTTTACCTTCTTCTTCTTTACAGGTGACTACAAGCAGAAATAAATAAGAAAAATTAATAAAAACCTAAGGTGTTGTGTAAAATTAGCAGGATATCATTGCCCAGGACAGCGCCACCAGTGTCTCCAGGTTGTATGTGGTATTTCAGGTCATTCCCTCTTAGTCTATGAAGCTGAGCGGTAATACCAGTCACAGCCCATGGACAGGTCTACGGATGTCTCTGGAAGAAGGAGCCATATTTTCCTTATCCTGGACTTTAGTTAATGGTGTTGAGTAAATAATATTTAGAAATAGGACCCCTGGAGATTGGTGTGTGGTATAAGCCCATGTTAGGGTGTAAGCAGCGGACACTTGGGTTGGGGGATGGGTCTAGGGATTTAGGATGGATAAGGGAACATTGAAGTGTGATGACACATTGCACATTACAATATGGAGTAAAATCTGAATACAATGAACACATCTTTATGGACATAAATCCTTACTCTTTGGGTCTTGTGCTGTTACCATCAGGAGGAACAGACCTGCAAGATAAAAGACAAATGCAAAATCCTGGTATAAAAAGGGGAAAATTGATAGAACATGAGAGGTTGTAGAAAGTAACCTGAGGATATAATAGTATCAGCATCCAACAAGATGAGATGTATGAGAGGAACTACTGAGGTTAGGTAAGTGTCTATATTGTACCCCTCCCTCCATAATTTGGATGTATTTGCCTTCTTATGTCCAGGCAGGGGGTAGAGATGAAACTACTAAGGATTTTCATTGCTCTTAGAGGACTACACATTCAGTATAGATTTATCCAAACCCATAAACTGAACATATAACAGTGGTGGCGAACCTATGGCACGTGTGCCAGAAGTGGCACTCGGAGCCATTTCAGTGGGCACTCAGACCATTGCCCCAGTTCACCAAATATGACCAAATCCACCAAATCTTCATGCAGTCCCACGCAACTTACAGTGACACTTTGGAACTGCAGAAAAAGTGAAAAGGTGCTGACAGAACAGCATTATCTTTGTAGGTCATCCTGCTAGACCCACCATTCTGCCTGTACAGAGAGACCCTGGAGAGAAGCTACAATAAGAGTCTGTATTTGCTCTGCTTCTTTGAACTTTATTGGTGGCCTCAAGGGGCTGATATGATGGAAAAATGTGGAAGAACAGGGAGCAATACATTACTGCTTAAGAAGCCATGTTGGCAGTTCACGGTAAATAAGTGGATTTAGCTTGTAGTTTGGGCACTTGGTCTCTAAAAGGTTCGCCATCACTGACATATAATCTGCTGCTCTAGTAGAGGTATATAGATATGTGGCATTACTGTGTATATTCCCCTAAATGACATGACCTTTTAGACTCCATGTCAGATAAAGATTTGGTTTAAAAACGTTGATTGGTTGGATTTGGTTTAGTTAACAATTTGTGCTAAGCGTCATGCTGTGACTTCCTGCTCAGAGAGGGGAGAGAGAGCTGCCGCTGTCTGAAATCCAGAAGGGACAATGCAAGGCATCATAGGGGCACATAAGTGAATTCAGAAAACCAACTTCAATGTGATGAGCTGCTTACCGTGTATAGTTCTTATCTCACTGTAAATGTATATATAGCAGTAGACAATCATATACAGATAGATAATATATACTACTCACTCAGGGATGACAGCAGCACCGCCAGGGTTCGGATCATCTTTAGCTTTGAGTTTCAGACGTTTCTCTGTAATTATTTTGATTATAATGAAAAATTGACTTCATTACAGATAAAACTTTGCTATTCCCGACCCCCCCAGACTGACAAATTTAAAGTATTTTCCAATATAAGTAAAACAGGAGGAGGAATACTTAGTCCATTGCACACATGTGGATGTGGTGGTCTTCATCAGTCCCCAAATAAAACCGCATTGACATTGTATCTCTGTCATATAAACTCAATGATATGAAGGATCTTAGTCTGTATAAGAGTAGAAGCTCTGGTACGTACCTGGGTGATGCTCTGGGTGCAGGCTCCTTGTGATGCAGATACTACTAGTGCCTCATATATATATACTGAGGGTTCAGGTGTGTCCTGGGTGTAACCTGTAACCTGCACGTTGTATGTAATAGGACATGGGTGTCACCAGATAATTTGCAGTCAGTGATTGTGTAAGTTACAGAAATACATTCAACGTCATATTAAATTCTGCTTAGTACAGAGAATTTATGCAAATAAAGTGCAGCTTCATGTCCTGGTCACTTGTACACCTCTCGTTCTAGTAGATGTGATCCATTTTTTAAAGGACATCAAGGAGTGTGGACAAAGCACACTGACATCCTGGTGTGTGCCCCTGCTCCTCTGTTAGCTTCTTTTTTTAAAAAAATATTTATGCAAATGAGCCTTAGGGGCTCTGGGCTGGGTTAATGGAGCCTGGAGCCCCTTAGGCTCATCTGCATAATTTTTTAAGCCTTTTTTTTTCTTAGAAACAAGGGCATAGGAAGCTTAAAGAAGAGCAGATCCTGCCAGAGGGGGTGCACACCAGTATGTCAGTGTGCTGGGTTCACAATGCTTGATCCTAGCACTAGATTTCCTTTAATGTCCTATATGTACTATCATATATCTCCTGTCATACAGGGAGTATTGGACAGGTCACAAATATTCTGCATACATATGTGATATTTCCACGTGTTATTGCCATACATTTCTCATCAGTTGTTGTGACGCACCCGTCCAATCCACAATGTTTAGAAAGTCAAACCATAGAATGTTATAGATTAAGAGACGTGACACAGGGGTAAAGTATTAACGTATATCGAAAACTTGTTCAAAGGTTTAAAAATGCCGAAACATAAAGGCAAACCTGTTTTCACACCTGTTCACTGAAAGTTGCATCAACAGATGTGGCCATGGGGGGGCTCGTCGGATCAGGTGGGTCCCCACGGCTCCTAAAATTTGATTTCTGAGGTAAAGCTTCCCTTGCCGTGAAGGTAATGGTGGTCTACTGTTCATTTTTTAACCTGTGACCTCACGCCACATCCCTCACCTCTTTACTGGTCACTGGTCTCCCCTACTAATAACCCTGGGGAAGATACAGAGATATATTTGGGTATTTGTAAAGTTTGACATGGAATCCAAGGAGTTGAATCAACCAAGTTTATGTGTCCTTGAATGACTGAATTTTGTTATAGCAGTTAGCCGACCATGCTGCTGGTTATAGATAGTTTTCCCTATAACTATGGCTGAATAACAGGAGCACAGAGGAACCTCTTCACCTGATGGACTGGAAAGTCTTGTCTTCCTGGTGTCACTCCTATGTACAGTATGAGAGGAAGAACATAATGTCCTAGGCTGTTAAAATAATAGCCAGAGTTCCTCACACGATGGATTGTGGTGACATCTCGTCATGCCTTAAGGCGCTAAGCCAGAAGCTTCACATGACTTCTCCTTGCAGGTTCCACACATTTTCCGGAAAGAAAAGCCAAAGAAAACAACAGGAGAAAGATATTAACTAATAGATAGATAAGTTCCTGGCAAGTGTTGTGAAGGATGATGTTCTCCTGCTACTATGAAAGCTTAAGAGGTTCCTTCACACTTCACCTTCCAAGCATCACCATTAATATCTGCAGAAATGTCTGGTAGTTTCTGAATGGGGTGGTCATTCATAGTCAACTTTATTCTACATGACCTATTAAAGTGGGTGGTCAGTCTTTTACATAATTTGCATATGTGGCTTTCCTGCCTTAATAATAATCCCTGAATGTTCATCAAGGGATTCTGCAAGGCTGTGACTTAGTTTAGTGCTGTGTGCAGACTCCCAGTGATACTTTGTTTCACATGTCTAAACTCTGCTGAATAGGAGGAGCTGTAGCAGTGGAGATGCAACCAGCTCCCTGCCCGTCCCCTCGTCCTGGCTTTGTCAATGAGGACAAACAGTGAAAACAGAGACACAGTGGGTGATGCCATGAGGAAAGGCTAGAGCAGTGATAGAGAGGAAGCTGTGCATATGCAGAGGGCAGCAGGGTGAGAACAGGTAAAGGCTAAGGCTCTTAAAGGAGGCAAATACACAGGTACATATACATGCAGAGGCATGTCTAATGGAAGATATTTATTGAAAAGTGACCAACCCCTTTAAGGAGAGAAGGGCCCCTCACATATTGTGAGCACCCTTTTTTTATCAGACACTATTAAGCCATTACTGTGTTGTGCCTGACAGGCAGAAGTAATCAATCACTGCACTATCCCCAGCTGCTGTGTATGAGTCATCCAGCTCAGGTTGATTAGTCCTGTCTTGACAGTTCATGAATGTGCTTACGCATGGCAGGCAGTCTTCAACCAGACCTGAATTTTATAATTGTTTTTTGAGCAAAACCACTTGGATCAGGGATTAAACAAGATATGTTTCTGCATCAATGTAGCTGCATTCTCAAGGTATGTTTGGTTTACAATGCATGAAATCCAATGGTAGATTTCATTTAAAGGGCAACTTCCATCAGATTACCTGAAGGTAGATGTGCATCACTATCCTCCCCGTCCGGTGCCCTTTCCCAACAAGCTTCTTTTATAATATCTTCGAAACTGACGGTTTTCAGAAAAATGGTAGTTTTAACAATATGCAAATCAGCTCAGATCACCTTGAGACACCGCCACAAACTAATAGATTCGCTCTGACGTCACCATCTCTCATTTAAAATCTCGAACATGCGTGAAAACACCACTCAACAGATGAGAACTGTGTAAGGAAAACGAGGAGGAAGAAAATCCTGCCGCAGTTCTCATCTGTCGACGGCGCAAGTAAAGGTGTTGTCTCGCATGCACAAGATTTCGAGAGAGCTGGTGCCGTCAGCAGCTCTGATAGGGATCCGTAGGTGATGCCAGGAGACACCTAGGCGTGCATAATTTACTTAGCGGAGGAGCCTAGAGGTGCGCTGCAGAGCACCTTGAGCTGATTTGCATATTCTAAAACTATTATTTTGACAAAAATCGGCAGTTCTAAGATATAATAAAAGAACATTGCTGGAAACGGTGTTCAATCACAACTCAGCTTTCATTGTACCAGGGCTCATGATTATTTTAAAGGGGAGCTGTGATTGGTTGCCATGGGCGACTAAGAATATTCTGACTTTTAGACAGCTTGATAAATCTGCTCCAATGTCTGCAATAGACTCCAGTAGTCAAAACGATGCCATTGTATCACACTGATGCCCCAGTAGCCATTGTTAAAAAAAAAAAAGATATTTATCTTGTTCCTCTTTGTGTCTTTTTTACCTTCTTCTTTGAAGATGCACTGGCTGTATGTGACAACATCAAACATTTGTGATGGGCATAGAGCAGCCATAGATGGCCACCACTCGTAGAGCCGGCCATGGCTGATACATCATAGATGAAGACATTTTGGCTAAGTTTGTCTTTTGTTGAGCAACGTAAAACAATTGTGTTATTTCTTCTTTTTACTATGGAAAGTTGTTCCATGTCCACAAGATAAAGGGAATAACTGTAATCACAGGTGGTCTAACTGCTGGGACCCCCAATCATAAGGTGAATGCAGCACTTGTGTGCATACATGGCTCCACCACATTGACTTGTATGCAACTGCACGAGATCACTATTAATTGACGATAAAGTGGTTTTCCGAGACTGTATAAAAAAACAAGGGTGGCCGGGAGGGGGCTGCTTAATAATATAACCATTAACTTACGTCCCGGCGCCCTCTTATCTGGGTCACTCACCCCGCATATACAACACTGACAATAGAAACATTTGGGCATGGGCGGCCACCTCAGCCGACCGGAAGCTGAATGCTGAGCGGCTTCTGTACCGCTGTTTGTTTACATGGGACACTGACCAGAGCGATGGTATCATGGGATGCCCGGAGGGCACTGGGAGGTAAGTAAATGTTTTTTTTTTTTACGCAGCCCCCTCCTGGCCACCAATGTACAGTCTCTGACAACCCCTTTAATGTTGATGTCGCCATAAATGAGAACTCTAGGGCATTGGAGGGGGATGAAGACCCTCTCTACCGATTCCTGAATAAAGCGGGACATTTACAGGAACTATAACTACCATATTTCATGGAAAAGTAAAAAGTAAACAATTAGGAAATACATTATTTCAGATATTACCTATAGATTAGTAGGTTGTCTATCTACAACTCCATTTAGATTGGATGTGATCTGATTGGTCAGAGATTGATCACAGATCTTTGGATGTATTCGCAGTCAATGAAAAACATAAAAACAGTGTTGGACAATGATTTTATTTCCATTAGACACATCTCCAGAACATTGGACCAGGTCCCTGGGTATGTGGACAGTGTGATTGAGTATTGTAGGAGTATTATGGTGTTTAGTACTTTGGGCAGTCCTCCGGTAGGACGTATCTCCAGAACATTGGACCAGGTCCCTGGGTATGTGGACTGTGTGATGGAGTATTGTAGGAGTATTATGCTGTTTAGTACTTTCGGCAGTCCGCAGGTAGGACGCATCTCCAGAACATTGGACCAGGTCCCTGGGTATGTGTGATGGAGTATTGTAGGAGTATTATGCTGTTTAGTACTTTGGGAAGTCCGCAGGTAGGACGTATCTCCAGAACATTGGACCAGGTCCCTGGGTATGTAAGATGGAGTATTATGCTGTTTAGTACTTTCGGCAGTCCGCAGGTAGGACGCATCTCCAGAACATTGGACCAGGTCCCTGGGTATGTGTGATGGAGTATTGTAGGAGTATTATGGTGTTTAGTACTTTGGGCAGTCCGCAGGTAGGACGCACCTCTTTGAGCCTAATTTCTCATGTGTATACCCAGGGAGACAGTAGCAGCCAGGAAAACACTTTTGGTCTGGAGGAAAGAAGCAATCTACTATCGGATCTTTGGGTCCCTTGCAGAACTTGCCACAGTCACTGCCACAATCGGAATATGTGGTGTTCCCTCCGGTGCAGCAGCTTTCCTGCTTCACACATTTTCCAGTATTATCAGCTACGAAGCCTTTCTGACACACACATCCTTCTATACATCTTTTATCGCACGGAGGAGTGAAGTTATCGCAGGTGGGCTGACAGTGACCCTTACACTTACTGTATTCTTTACCTTCCGCCTTTTCACAGGAGACTACAAGAAACAAATAAGGAGAATTAAAAAGAATCTTACGTGTGGTCTAGAATCAGCAGGATATCATTACCCAGGACAGCGCCACCAGTGTCTCCAGGTTGTATGTGGTATTTCAGGTCATCCCCTCTTAGTCTATGAAGCTGAGCGGTAATACCAGTCACAGCCCATGGACAGGTCTACGGATGTCCCTGGAAGTATAAGCCATGTTTTCCTAATCATGGACCAAAGGTAATGATTCTTATTGTTTAATATAAAATGTTGGGCCCCTATGTTGGGGGTGTCTTTCTCTGGATGAAAACTGCACTGGATGTGGTCTGTAGTGTCTGTATGAGAAGCATCGGGAAGTATTGGGATTTCCTAGTCCTCTTCTATATTAGGAGCCATCCATATGATTATTCCCCTGGACAGATGGAGTATACGGACAATCATCCTCCACCATCTGCATGTAGAGTAGAAGTGACATCTATTATAAGCCCATGTTAGGGTGTAAGCAGCGGACACTTGGGTTGGGGGATGGGTCTGGGGATTTAGGATAAGGGAACATTGAAGTGATACATTGCACATTACAATATGGAGTGAAATCTGAATACAATGACCACATCTTTATGGACATAAATCCTTACTCTTTGGGTCTTGTGCTGTTACCATCAGGAGGAACAGACCTGCAAGATAAAAGACAAATGCAAAATCCTGGTATGAAGTGAAAAATACAGAAAACATGAGAGGGTGTAGATAGTAACCTGAGGACATAGGATATAATATAGAATATAATAGAAGGGGGAAGGGGGAGGCACCTATCTGTGAGAACGCAGATGTATTAGGGCTGTGTGTGTAATTGGCATCTCATGGATCTCATCATCTCTCATCTCTGCCGTCCCTCCTTCTATGTGTCAATGGGGCAGATTTACTTACCCGGTCCATTCGCGATCCAGCGGCGCGTTCTCTGCGCTGGATTCGGGTCCAGCCGGGATTCACTAAGGCAGTTCCTCCGACGTCCACCAGGTGGTGCTGCTGCGCTGAAGTTCCCCGAGGCCCGCCGGAATGCACTGAAGTACACCGGCCTATACCTAATGAAGGTAAGCGCGAGTCCTGCAACCCTTTTTTTTTTTTAAATGCGGCGGTTTTTCCGAATCTGTCGAGCTATTGTTTGGCCACGCCCCCCAATTTCCGTCACGTGCTTGCCAGCGCCGATGCGCCACAATCCGATCGCGTGCGCCAAAATCCCGGGGCAATACAGGGAAAATGGGCACAAATCGGAAATATTCGGGTAACACGTCGGGAAACTGCAAATCGGGCCCTTAGTAAATGACCCCCCATGTGTTAGTACAATGTCAGAAGTCATGTGAAAGTGTATATAACCCTGTACCCTGAAAATATAACCACATTGTCACCCCACAGAACTAGATGGATCATAATGTGTCTGATAAGAGAGGCCCCGCCCACACCCTGGAATATTGCACTGAGCAGTCTAGGGAGTGATTGGAGCTAAAACATCAATAAAACTGTACATCAATAACATTGTAAAGTAAGGGGTTAAAATGATCTTTATTCCCTTTAAACTGTATATACAGCATAGAAGGAGACAATAATGTACTGATTGATGACATATACTACTCACTCAGGGATGACAGCAGCACCACCAGGGTTTGGGCCATCTTTAGCTTTGAGGTTCAGACGTTTATCTGCAATTAATTCATTTATGGTAAAAATAAACTTTAAATCAGATGAAACTTTGCTTTTCTCACCCCCAGGCTGACATATTTAAAGAATATCAGTCATTTCAGATGATATTTAATATTGAAGTATATTACATTTCTCTAATATACTTCATGAAGATATTCTGATCAGTTTGCAAAGTAACAGGCTGCAATGTGGCACTTAGTAACAATGTGTCTTCTCTGTTGCTATGGCAAATATGTCTCCATGATTGGAGACAGGTCTCTCTTTCACCCTCCTCTTTGTTACACAGCTGGGATTGTTAACCCTTCCTGCTCTGTCCCTGGCTGCACTATGCTACGAGCAGTAATTTCAAAGATCAAGCTGTTAATCCTCCCTTCTCAGAGCTGTTTAACCAAACAGAGGGAGATTAGATGTAAGTTCATGCAGCCTGCACAGACACCCACTGTACAAGGTGGAATATGCAACTCTATGGGAGGGAGGAGATTAAGTTTATTTTAATAAACTAAGCAGAATTGGTAAATGAGGTATATCAGAAAAACCCCCCCCCCCCCCCCCACGGACACACACATACAATATAGAAACGATCTCAAATGAGTGTTAAACTTTAAAGTATTGTTAAAAATAATCCAAATAGGGTAAAGTTCTTTCTCCTACAAGGGAGGAGGAATACTCCACAAAAAAGACCCCACAGAGACGTTACAGATGGGGTCCTCTCCGTCACATACACCTTGTACAGGGGCAATGATATAAATGACCTTAGTGTATATAGAGTAGTAGCTCTGGTACTTACCTGGGTAATGCTCTGGGTACAGGTTCCTTGTGATGCAGATACTACTAGTGCCTCATATATATACTGAGGGTTCAGGTGTGTCCTGGGTGTAACCTGTAACCTGCAAGTGGTATTTAATTTTACATGTGCGTCAGCATAAAATATACAGTCAGTGATTGTGTAAGTTATGAATAAATAAATAACACTTATTACTAAGATCAGCTTAGTCTAGAAATAGTCTGCAAACATGTGGGAACGTAATGTCCTGGTGATCTATTTTATTTTTGCACCTGTCATATCACATGTCTCCTGTAGTTGGCGCTGTAGAGGTCATAAAGCAGGTGAAATAAGTATTACACCCCACTAGAAGAGGAAGTCCCACCTTAGTTCCAATAGGGAGCGACTCTTCATATATTGTCACAAAGTATCAGGCAACCACAAAAGTTTCCCTTAATCGGACTATTAAAATGTAACATTTATTAGTTAAAAGTAATAAAACAAGTAGTATTTGGCAGAATTATTATATCTAATTGATAACCTTGATTGTGTCAAATTTACACATCAATAGGATTGACTCTATGGGGGACATCTATCAGGGCTTCTGCGCCACGTCGGCTTCACGACGGAGAGGTGTGAAAGAGGGGGAGGCACAGCCAGCGGGAAGTGGCAGGTGGGGGGAATTCCTGTCCTCGCGCATGTGCACTTGCTGCAACCGTCCAATTTTTATATGTGAAAAGTCGCCAGCTGTGTTTATTTCCATGCCGGACAGGGTCTGGCAAAGAGATATCTCTGCGCCAGACCCTGCCAGATACTTATCCGGCTGCTCCAGAGCAGTGGTGGGGCTATCGTAGGCCGGAGCATGAGCGCAGGTTTATGATAAATAACCCCCTATATATCTGTAGTGGGTAAATGGGAACAGTTGGTCAGGATATATGTTTATGTACACCTGGTAGTGCTCACTCACACACCATTATTATTCCCTAGAGAAATAAATAAAAGTTCACTCAGCTCACCGACCACCTGTACCTCCAGTGCTCACCGACCACCACTACCTCCAGTGCTCACCGACCACCACTACCTTCAGTGCTCACCAACCACCAGTATCTTGAGTGCTTACCAACCACTAGTACCTTGATTGATCGACGACCACCAGTACCTTCAGTGCTCAACAACCAGCAGTATACTGAGTGCTCACTGACCACTAGCATCTTGAGTGCTTACCGACCACCAGTACCTTGAGTGCTCACCAACCAGCCTAGTAAATTGATTGATCCACAGGGACACCAGTAACCTTGAGTTGTCACAGACCAACTAGTACATGATGATCAAGCAGACCATAGTACCTTGAGTGCTCAACCAAACACCAAGCGACCTTGAGGGAGGAAATTGTTGAACTAACAGAATGGCCAACCATGCTACCGTGAGTCGCCTCAAGTCGACAACCACCGAGTTTCCTTGCAGTGCTCACCAACCACCAGTACCTTGAGTGCTCACCAACCACCAGTACCTTGATTGATCACAGACCACCAGTACCTTGAGTGCTCACCAACCACCAGTACCTTGAGTGCTCACCAACCACCAGTACCTTGAGTGCTCACAGACCACCAGTACCTTAAGTGCTCACTGACAAACAGTACCTTAAGTGCTCACCAACCACCAGTACCTTGATAGATCATAGACCACCAGTACCTTGAGTGCTCACCAACCACCAGTACCTTGAGTGCTCACCAACCACCAGTACCTTGAGTGCTTACTGACCACCGGTACCTTCAGCGCTCACCGACCACCAGTGCCTTCATTGATCACCAACCATGAGTACCTTTATTGATCACCGACCACCAATACCCTGAGTGTTTATCGATCTCCAGTACCTTCAGTGCTCACCAACCACCAGTATCTTGAGTGCTTACCAACCACTAGTACCTTGATTGATCGACGACCACCAGTACCTTCAGTGCTCAACAACCAGCAGTATACTGAGTGCTCACTGACACTACATTGCTGACTCTTACCAACCACCAGTACCTTGAGTGCTCACCAACCACCAGTACCTTGATTGATCACAGACCACCAGTACCTTGAGTGCTCACAGACCACTAGTACCTTGATTGATCACAGACCACTAGTACCTTGAGTGCTCACCAACCACCAGTACCTTGAGTGCTCACCAA
>WNYA01001226.1:0-46562 GCA_019512145.1 Engystomops pustulosus | reverse complement strand
CCAATACCCTGAGTGTTTATCGATCTCCAGTACCTTCAGTGCTCACCGACCACCAGTGCTTTGCGTGCACACAAACCGTCCGCCTTGGATCCCGAGGAAGTTTACATCACAATAAAGAAATGACCCAGCGCTCACCTATGGTATGAGATAAAATTCTTCTAGTGTAGCTTTATTTGATGACCAGAAAACATGTCACAACAGAAACACAACCACAAAATTGATGGGTTTTATGAAGGCTGAACTACGCTCTAAATCATGATTGGTTTCAAAGTGGCCGGTCCACACTTACACATACCAGTGCACACAATTGTTACTGCTCACCTGGTTAGGTACAAAACCTGGATCTTATGCAAGACAACCTAATACATAATACATAACCTAATACATAATACATAATAAAAACATTACATAAAACACGTCAGTTAAAATAGTCTATGTAATCCACCTAAATCTCATTAACACACAAATTATATACATTTAGTTATTTTATTTGTGCACGATAAAAATATATCCTGCCTATTATAATATCTTATATAATGGAACAATGATGTAATCACATGTGCTAACACTACATGACCCATTTGATAGGGATCTATTCACACTGTGACAATAAGCCTGCTAGTTCTGTTTTTATATTTCACGTCACGCTTATGTTCATTGTCACACATGTAACCAATGTCACAATCTTCAAATAGTGTCCCCCAGATAATCCGGATGTTAGGTGATTTTACACCAATGTATGCCGGATTATAAGGATGAATGAGCAGCAGGGGGCAGACCTGTGCACAGTACAAGGCAGCTGTTGTCTGTCAGTACGGTTCATATATAAGGCGCACTGGACTATAAGGCGCACCTCTAATTTCTGAGAAAATCAAAGGATTTTTTGTGCGGCTTATAGTCCGAAAAAAAATATGGTAAGTCGGAACTGTATAGTTTATAATTGTAACCCCAGACAAGTTGTTTTTTGGTCTCAATTGGATTTTAAAAATGTTGGGTTGTCATAAGAACCAGGATTATCAATAAATCTTCACTACAGACACCTGTGATAACTGTTACAGCTGATTATTGTAGTCTGAGGCTAAAGTACAGTAAATTACCAATATCCGGAGGTCTGTTTGTAACTGGGGGTCGTCTGTAAATAGGGTGTTCTCAAGTAGGGGATCGCCTGTACAACCACTTCGGAGGTTGTGCTGTCACATTCCCTTTGTGGGGAGTCTGTGTTCAGACTGATTACTTGAAATAGAGGTTATGTCACCAAATTTGCAGTTCAAGTCCCACCCAGGTCATCTGCAAAGAGTTTGTATGTTCTCTCTGTGTTTGCGTAGATTTCCTTCAGGTCCTCCGGTTTCCTCGCACACTCCAAAACATACTGGTAGGTTGATTAGATCGTGAGCCCCATTGGGCACAGGGACTGATTTGGCAAACTCTGTGGAGCGCTGCAGAATATGTAGGTGCTATATAAATAAAGGAATTATTATTATTGATATGATGGTGGCCGCTGTCCCACAGTATGAAGCTTCCACCCACCACTACTTTTCCTGCCAGGTCATCCCCACCCTGCGCCTACAGGTTGTGGACAAAAACAGGTGCGCACCTCCAGTAGTCCCAGGCTGCATGTCAAAGCTAATAAGCACAGACAGGGACGTTACATCTCCTTAAAGGGGTTATCCGGGTTTAAAAAATGTTTATGGCCGGGCTGGGGAGGGCTAGTTAAACACAATAAACATGTACTTACCTCCTCCGGTGCTGCCGATGTCCCGTGCCGCGGCCGGAATTCTCTGTGCGACGGTTTCATTACAAGTGCGCACAGAGAGCTTCCGGCCGGCCGGAAGCTCCCATGCGCACCATCTCCCAGCGCTTACAACGGATGAGAGATAGGGACGGATGGGAGGAGCCGTCCACATCGAGGACCGGAAGCTCCCTGTGCGCGGCTTCCGTGCCCCTGTAAACAAACAAGGGCATGGATCGAAGGGACCGCGGCGCAGTACATCAGCGGCGCCGCAGGAGGTAAGTACATGTTTATTATGTTTAACTAGCCTTCCCCAGCCCGGACACAAAAAATTATTTAAACCCGGATAACCC
Source organism: Engystomops pustulosus (assembly GCA_019512145.1). Taxonomy (NCBI): domain Eukaryota; kingdom Metazoa; phylum Chordata; class Amphibia; order Anura; family Leptodactylidae; genus Engystomops; species Engystomops pustulosus. The sequence continues at coordinate 44,480 of WNYA01001226.1, read as the reverse complement.
CTTTAAGCCCTGAACGCTGAGGTCCTTTTCCGTTCTTGCGCTTCCATATTTCAGAATTTGGTGGTTTTTAGTTGGCTCATGGGTGAAGTTTTTAAGGGTTTATTTTTCTCAGGACAAGACACACTTTTCGGGGGTAAGGTTTTGGGGTTGCTACGTCCTATTTGCTAAACTTTTTTGGGGGGCGGGTTAAAGCAAAAACATCAATTCTGTTTTGAATTTTGAACAACAAGTCTGATTTTTTACTTTTTTTGTCTTTGTGTATATTTCATATTTATTCTACAACTCAGTATGATTTCTGTATCTTTGCTTGCGTTTTACTAACTTTGTGGAAAGTGCAATAGTGCAACCCTTAGTAAATGTGCCCCAATGTACTTTATTGGTAAATTTTGGTTGATGTGTTTTGCATTTATTTTTTTTTTTAAAGTAAACTCTAAATTGTCTCCTTTTCAGACTGATAGTAACTAACATTTTCCAAGTGCCTTCTCTATGTCTTGAACATTTTTAAAATGTCTTTATATTTTATTAGACTTCACAAATTGAACATTGATTTTCAGAATTTTTGGGAGATAATTTGCAATACAGGCGGTCCCCTACTTAAGAACACCCGACTTACAGACGACCCCTAGTTACAAACGGACCACTGGATATTGGTAATTACTGTACTTTAGTCCTAGGCTACAATAATCGGCTGTAACAGTTATCACAGGTGTCTGTAGTGAAGCTTTATTGTTATTCCTGGTTCTTATGACAATCCAACATTTTTAAAATTCAATTGTCACAGAGACCAAAAAAATTCGGTCTGAATTTACAATTATAAAATATACAGTTCGGACTTACATACAAATTCAACTTATGAACAAACCTACAGACCCTATCTTGTATGTAACTTGGGGACTGTCTGTATTGATTTTGCTTTATTGTACAGGAAGTACAATAATACCAAATATGTGGGGGTTGGAGCATTTTTATTCATTTGTTGATTTTTTTATATTTTACAACAATTTTTTACACTTTTTTTCACCAGTCCCTCTATGAGACATGAATTTGCAATCATTATAATAGCCTGCAGTACTGATGCATTGCAGGGAATGATCACGGTCAGAGTGCTGTGGGAAAGAATCCCTTGAAGGTATTTAAATATTGCAGCCATGCTGCAGCATTTAACAGGTTAACACATGCAATAGGAACATACTGGAACAGATTTACTTACCCGGTCCATTCGCGATCCAGTGGCACGTTCTCTGCGGTGGATTCGGGTCCGGCCGGGATTCACTAAGGTAGTTCCTCCGACGTCCACCAGGTGTCGCTGCTGCGCTGAAGTCCGCCGAGGTCCGCCGGAGTGCACGATCCCCTTAGTAAATGACCCCCACTATGATCTGTTTTTACCGCTGACATTTCCTGGTCCAGTTTCAGGACTGGTTGTGAGCCCAACTGGGATCATGTGCGGCACTGGACACTAAGTACCATTGCTCTGCGCTGAATATGTGCAGCGCTGAGCAGGAAGTGGTTACAATTAGGCAACAATGGAAAAATATTTTCCAGTTTATTATTTCCAAAAATGGAAATAAGATGCAGTATTTATGGAAATCAGAGAAGCCACACAAAGTTCAGCGCAGCACTCAGTGAAAGCACAGATATGGGGACAGGCTATACTACAACCCATCGCCAACAATGTGAAAAAAAACCTTACAACTAACAGGTATTCCAGGGATATTAGCCACTAAATCATAACAAATAAGTAGAGATGAGCGAACATACTCGTCCGAGCTTGATGCTCGTTCGAGCATTAGCGTACTCGAAACTGCTCGTTGCTCGGACGAATACTTTGCCCGCTCGAGAAAATGGCATCTCCCGCCGTTGTGATTTTTGGCAGCCAATCACAAGCCAGGAGACTCTGCACTCCACCCAGCATGACGTGGTACCCTTACACGTCGATAGCAGTGGTTGGCTGGCCAGATCAGGTGACCTTGGGATAGACTAGCCCCTGCCCGCGCTGCTCGGATCATTCTGTGTCTGGATGCCGCTAGGGAGAGAGCTGCTGCTGGTCAGGGAAAGCGTTAGGGTGTTTTATTAGCTTACTGTTAGGCAGGAGTGATTCTACAAGAACCCAACAGCCCTTCTTAGGGCTACAATAACGTTATACTTTCCTTTTTTTAGTTTGCTTGTGGCTGGGCTTGCTGGCACTAGTAGTGCAGCTAGTACCATATTGTGAGGAATTTGCAGGGGGACTTGCTACCGTTGTGTTTAGCTCTTAGTGACACACATATCCACCTCAAACACCAAAGTGGGACAATTTATTAGGGGTTTGATTTCAATTAGGCAGAGTCTGCTGATTTATTTTTTTGGACCTTTATTTCGTTTTACAACTCAAAGTCATCTTGCAAAGCAGTGTGCTCTCATTGTAGGCTACAAAAAAGCCATAGGGGAACCCCAACGGCTTACTTAGGCCTACAATAGCGTTATATTTTCCTTTTTTTTTATTGCTTTGCTTGTGGCTGGGCTTGCTGGCATTAGTAGTGCAGCTAGTACCATATTGTGAGGAATTTGCTGGGAGACCTGCGACCGTTGTGTTTAGCTCTTAGTGACACACATATCCACCTCAAACACCAAAGTGGGACAATTTATTAGGGGTTTGATTAGAATTAGGCAGAGTCTGCTGATTTATTTTTTTTTACCTTTATTTCTTTTTATAACTCGAAGTCATCAGGCACAGCACAAAATCCAGTTGTGTGCTGTCAGTGTAGGTTAGAAACTAGCCATAGCAATAGGATAGCATTGTTTTGTTTAAAAAAATTAAATAAATAAATAAACACAAAAAAAATTTAAAGTTTACACTTTAATTTGGAAAATGTTTAACCCGAGGGCTAGGGGTAGAGGACGAGGGCGTGGACGTGGGCGTCCAACTACTGCAGGGGTCAGAAGCCGTGGTCCTGGGCGGGGTGAGACACCACCTGCTGATGAGGGAGCAGGGGAACGCCGCAGAGCTACACTCCCTAGGTTCATCATGTCTTAAGTTACTGGTACTCGTGGTAGAGCACTGTTGAGGCCAGAACAGTGCGAAGAGGTGATGTCGTGGATTGCGGACAATGCTTCTAGCTATTTGTCCACCAGTCAGTCTTCCACGTAGTCCACCCATGTCACCGAAATCAGCACTCCTCCAGCTCCTCCACCTCAGCCTCCTTCCCCCCAGTCTGCCCCCTCCCAGCAAAATTTGGCATTTGAACCGGCATACTCTGAGGAACTTTTTTCTGGACCCTTCCCACAGTCACAAACCACTTGTCCGGTTGCTGCTGAGCTATTTTCCGATGCCCAGGTTTTCCACCAGTCGCAGTCTGTGGGTGATGATGACATTATTCACGTAGTGGAAGAAGTGTGTAAAGAGGTGTCGGACGATGAGGAGACACGGTTGTCAGACAGTGGTGAAGTTGTTGTCAGGGCAGGAAGTCCGAGGGGGGAGCAGACTGAGGGATCGGAGGATGATGAGGTGACAGACCCAAGCTGGGTTGATAGGCCGGGTGAACACAGTGCTTCTGAGACGGAGGCGAGTCCTATAGCAGAACAGGTTGGAAGAGGCAGTGGTGGGGCCAGACGGAGAGGCAGGGCCAGAGTGCGTGGCATCGCGCCAAATGTTGCCTGTAGTCAAGCTCCCGTGGCGAGAGCTAGATTTTCAGATGTCTGGAGGTTCTTTAAAGAAACACCGGATGACCGACGGACTGTGGTGTGCAACCTGTGCCACGCCAGGATCAGCAGGGGTTCCACCACTACTAGCTTAACTACCACCAGTATGCGCAGGCATATGAATGCTAAACACCCCACTCAATGGCGCCAAGCCTGTTCACCTCCGGCCGGGCACACCACTGCTCCTTCCCCTGTGTCATCTGCTACTCAGCCCCCTGCCCAGGACCCCGGCCCAAACACCTCCCGTGCGAAAACCCCATCTTCGCCTCCACGATCCTCCACAGCATCCACCAGCGTTCAGCTCTCCATACCCCAAACGCTGGACCGCAAAAGGAGGTATTGTGCAACCCAACCACATGCCCAAGCCCTCAACATCCACATCTCCAAATTACTTAGCCTGGAGATGCTGGTAGACCGAGGCCTTTCGAAACCTCATGGCGGCGGCCGCCCCTCGGTATTCGGTCCACAGCCGACACTACTTTTCCCGATGTGCCGTCCCAGCCCTGCACAAGCACGTGTCAGAGAACATCATCCGTGCCCTGACCAACGCCGTTTCTGACAAGGTCCACCTGACCACGGACATGGACTAGTGCTGCCGGGCAGGGCCACTATATATCGATGACGGCACATTGGGTTAACTTGGTGGAGGATGGGACCGAGTCTGACCCTGGGGCTGGTCATATACTGCCGACGCCGAGGATTGCGGGGCCTACCTCGGTCCAGGTCTCAAAGGCCTACTATGCCTCCTCCTCCTCCCACCCCTCCTCCACCTCCTCCTCTGAATTACCATCCGTGGGCATGGCGCCATCAGTCGGTAGCTCTAGGCACAGCAGCAGTGCCGTCGCTAAGCGACAGCAGGCGGTGCTCAAACTGCTGAGCCTAGGCAATAAAAGGCACACCGCCCAAGAGTTATTACAGGGCATCACGGCACAGACTGATCTGTGGCTGGCACCGCTGAACCTGAAGCCAGGCATGGTTGTGTGTGACAACGGCCGTAACCTGGTGGCAGCTCTGCAACTCGGCAGACTGACACATGTGCCATGCCTGGCCCATGTGTTAAATCTCATAGTTCGCACAAAAGAATGACCTAGCACAGCCTAATCAAAAATAATAATTGCCGACACACCAATAAACAGTTAATGCATATACCAAGAAAAGAAGCCAGTGTGTCATACGGCAAATGGTAGTACAAAAATGAAAAAATCTTTATAGTAGGTTACATACAAGACATACAAGGAAAACTTAAGGTTAAAATCACTTAAAAAGTACCAAGTACACATGAAAAATCCAAAGTTGGATACACAGGTAAGTATATACCAACAACACCCCCTCACACATGGGATAAAGTACTTTCCATAAACACCTGACTACGTGTGCTAACCAAGCCAAGGTATAAAGAGATAAAATGGTGCAATAAAGATACCTATCACAAAAGAGTCTGGCCTAGATACATTACACTGCACACTGGACAACAGTGTTCCAGTCGAGTGGAAGAGGGTAAATCTGTAAAGCAACGGAGTGAGGGTGGAGGGGGTGGAGGGCTCCCCACGCGTTCCGACTCCTTTTAGGAGACTTCCTCAGGGGTAAAAGTCCCCCCTGGAGTGCCAGGCTCCCTTATGTACCTCTGTCCTACCTGCTCCCAGGTGCATTGAGGTTCGGCTGAGATCACGTGCAGTCCATAATCAGTTACTAGGTAACTAAGCAAGGTTTGCGAGCGTCTGTGGTTACAGCCGCATCACACAAAAAACGCCGCGATCGCTCGTATCTATATAGTGGCGCCGATGCCGCAGATTCAAGGTTCTTAAAAGAAATGTGCGAGTGAATTAAGAGATCTATTTTTCAGGATCAAAATAAACAGCGAAATATAAGGTAGTGAACAATAATGGCTACATAGTTACAAAGTAAAAATTAGTTAAAAGGTACAAGAAAAAGTATAAGCCACGTCATGCTGGGTGGAGTGCAGAGTCTCCTGGCTTGTGATTGGCCGCAAAACGGCGGGAGCTGCCATTTTCTCGAGCGGGCGAAGTATTCGTCCGAGTAACGAGCAGTTTCGAGTACCCTAATGCTCGACCGAGCATCAAGCTCGGACGAGCATGTTCGCTCATCTCTAATCATTACCTATGACATTTAGTGATCTCTTGTATGTAACAACCTATTAGCAGGATGTATGAGATCAGTATCCTGTGGGCAAACTCTTTGAAAACCTGGGAAAGTTGGAAGACAAACTTTCTCTGCTTTGTATTGTCTCCAGATAACGCGAGGCTCTCACAGTTAGTAGACATTTTTCTCTCCCTGGTGTCCCAGTGGTGCAGTACATCACCCGTCCTGTGCACTGTACAGATATAGCAGCAGATAAAAGGTGCCCGCTTATTCATGGAGATATTATACCCGGAATAATTCTGGAGATTTAGGAAACCGGCAAACAGGAAGCGAGTTTCCATGTTGTGTGATGTTACTGGTCCTCATTATTTATTCCCCACTACTAGAGCAGAACATCTGACCATTAGTTGTGGAGCACAAGTTCCTCGCTGGTCCCTCGGCCTTTCATATTCTGGGATGAGGAATGTCTCCAACGTTACATTTCCCACTATCTATCATGATTTTTTTTCCAGGCGAGAAAACACGTGCGGCACAAACATCACTGGTGCAGCTGAGAACAATTCAGGTCAGGGTTGTTTTTTTTTGCATCCAGTTTTACTGCTCCGTTATACTTTTCTGGTTTTGTAACATCAAATCTACTGTAGTCACAAAAAAATTCTGTAAATGTGGCCTCATTTTGTTGACCTGAGATCTACAATGTAACCTTCTATTTTGATCTTGAAAAATAGATCTCTTAATTCACTCACACATTTTCTTCAAGAGCCTTGAATCTGTGGCAACAGCGCCACTATACAGATGTGAGCGATCGCGGCGTTTATCTGTGATGTGTCTGTAACCACAGATAATTATATATCCTTATACTTTATCTTGTACCTTTTAACTAATTTTTACTTTGTAATTATGTAGCCATTATTGTTCATTACCTTATATATTTCGCCGTTTATTTTGATCCTGAAAAATAGATCTCTTAATTCACTCGCACATTTCTTTTAAGAACCTTGAACCTGCGGCATCGGCGGCACTATATAGATACGAGCGATCGCGGCGTTTTTTGTGTGATGCGGCTGTAACCACAGACGCTCGCAAACCTTGCTTAGTTACCTAGTATCGCGATACACGAGACTATATCATGTCACTTCCGGCGCATGCGCGGTACTGTTTATGGACTGCACGCGATCTCAGCCGAACCTCAATGCACCTGGGAGCAGGTAGGACAGAGGTACATAAGGGAGCCTGGCACTCCAGGGGGCACCTTTACCCCTGAGGAAGGAGACGGAATGCGTGGGGAGCCCTCCACCCCCTCCACCGCCACTCCGTTGCTTTACAGATTTACCCTCTTCCGCCCGACTGGAACACTGTTGTCCAGTGTGCAGTGTAATGTATCTAGGCCAGACTCTTTTGTGATAGGTATCTTTATTGCACCATTTTATCTCTTCATACCTTGGCTTGGTTAGCACACGTAGTCAGGTGTTTATAGAAAATTTCGGAAGTACTTTATCCCATGGGTGAGGGGGTGTTGTTGGTATATACTTACCTGTGTATCCAACTTTGCATTTTTCATGTGTACTTGGTACTTTTTAAGTGATTTTAACCTTGAGTTTTCCTTGTATGTCTTGTATGTAACCTATTATTAATAAAGAGTTTTTTTTTATTTTTGTACTACCATTTGCCGTATGACACACTGGCTTCTTTTCTTGGTATATGCACTAACTGTTTATTGGTGTGTCGGCAATTATTATATTTGATTAGGCTGTGCTAGGTCATTCTTTTGTGTAAAGTATAATAATTTGCTCCAACTTTATTTCACCTAAGTTATTTCACCTAAGAAGAGAAGGGTTGATCATATAGGGTGGCACGTTGGCTAAGTGAGTAGCACTTCTGCCTTGCAGCGCTGGGGTCCTGGGTTTGAATCCCACCAAGGTCAACATCTGCAAAGAGTTTGTATGTTTTCTCTGTGTTTGTGTGGGTTTCCTCCGGTTTCCTCCCACACTCCAAAACATACTGGTAGGTTGTTTAGATTGTGAGCCCCATGGGGACAGGGACTGATGTGACAAGCTCTGTGCAGCGCTGCGTAATCTGTGTGTGCCATATAAATAAAGAATTATTATTATTATATAAGCCCTGAAATAGGTGCAATGACCAGGAATCGTGCCAGTTTCCCCCTTTAGGCCACCTCCAAGCCAAGTAAGCATGGAAGAGGGTGAAGGGTGCGCCACCGGCGGCAGAGTGGAGGGGTACATGCGGTCTACACTATTTAAAGGGAACCTGTCAGCGGAAATTGACCTAATAAACCACTACCAATACGTTGCCAAGCAGCTGACACACATTCCAGATCAGGTTTCTTTCATGACCCAGTGTGGTGGCATCATCCAGATAATCAGCTTTGAAGTGAGATGTAAACTGGTTGTATAAAGTCAAGGAGGCGGAGAGTTTAACGCTGAAGTCAAGCTCTCCTTGCCTCAGAAAACCCCCTTCACTGTAATTGATGGTCCTACACCCAGAGATATCACTAACCAGATCTCCTTAAGTCTGATGCATGATTTCTATTCCAGAGGAGGAGAGGTTCAGAGCTCCACAGCATGACATCTGTGTTAAACTCCGCCTCCTTGACTTTATAAAAACCAATTTGCAGCTCACTTCAAAGTTGATTTTCTGGACGATTTCACCACATTGGGCTATAAGAGAAACAAAAACTAGAAGGTGTTACACTGCTTGACAACATACGGGTAGTGTTTACTAGGCCAATTGCCAATGACAGCTTCCCTTTAAGTACAGTAGCATGACTATGCATGGCCAACATGTAAATTACTTCTACAGAGTCTACAGAGGACCAATATAGGTGGAGGTCGCTCTACAAGCTGAAGGAATGGAGCATGAAGGTGTTTTATGGTAATATAGAAAAAAACCCAAGGGGAGAGGTTGGTACAAAATAGAATATATACTTACCCCTTACTGTAGTACTTATCATCACCGATTACCGTACACGCCTATCGACAGACAGCGCTGACAGGCTGACGCTTATCAAGATGAATAAAGTTTGGATTTCTCAGGATTTTCATTCTCCACCAGGTGAAAGAAGCTCAACCGGAATAATGTATGCACTCCTCCTCCTCATTTTCCTCCTTCTCCTCCTCTTTGTACACTAAAGCAGAGGAAACTGGCTATTTTTTGCCAGGGCCAACTGACTCTATGGATTTAATTTTTCTGGAGGGCCACCTACCCGGTCCTCTGTTTTAAGCAATTTTTGGGAGTGCCACACATAGGCACTCAATCTATTTAATTTTTCTGGAGGACCACCTACCTGCTCCTCTGGTTTGAAAACTTTTTTGGACTGCCACATACAGGCACTATCCAAATTAAATTGTCTCCATAGCAGCCTCCACATGTCGTCTTTTTAGCTGCCTCCACACGTTGTCTCCATTGCTACTTCCACACATCATCGCCATAGCTGCCTCCAAAAGACGTCCATATAGCTGCCTCCATACATGGTCTCCTTATCAAACGAACTGTGTCAGGCAGAATTTTGGGTTGTTTTCATGGATTCCACATCAAACTTGTTAACTTTGTCGCCACCCTGCTGTGTTATCCACAAAAGATACTGGCAAACTTTTATCATGCCGATATTATTTCAGCGCTTCTTGCGCATCTGTTTACATTCCCCTCACCGGCCATAACCCAAACTTATAAGAACACTACTACACTTGATCTTATACAAAAGGTTCTTAGAAGTGCTGTTTGGGGAGTAGCCAAGAGACAGGGGCTTGGTTAGGCGAAAGCTCTCCTGGCAGTGGAGCGCCAGCTCCATCCCAAGATCCAACTAACATAGTTTTAACTGCAGCACCTTTAATCTACTACTAGTTCACTGCCTCCATACATCGTCCCCTTATCAAGCGAGCTATGTCAGGCAGAATTTTCAGGTGTTTTACCAGATACATAGTGGAACTCGGCCCATCTGTCGCCGCCATGCTGGAGACCTGAAGTTGCAATCATAGCAGCGCAATATGGATGCCCCATACTGTCGCTCTTAATCATGGAACCATTTCCGTAAAAACAATTAAAAATAGAACCACTATGCTATTCCATTATTCCTAGGTGAAATATTCAAACGACCCGGCCTGCTTTGAAAATTATAATTTTTTCAAAGTAAACACTTCTGGCCCCCAGGCCCATTTTGGGTGGTGAGGAGCCGAGAGACAGGGGCTTGGACAGGCGAAAGCTCGCCTGGCAGCGGACCGCCAGCTCCATCCCAAGATTAGGCAGCCTCAGAGGCATCCACGCATGCTGCCCCTGCTGTTTCCTGTCCATTTTGCCTCCACGATCCTCCACAGCGTCCACCAATGTCTCATTTCAACTCTCTATACCCCAGACGCTGGAGCACGAGAGGATATGCAGCACATCATCCCCTTATCAAACGAGCTGTGTCAGGCAGAATTTTCAGGTGTTTCACCAGATACATAGTGGAACTCGGCCCGTCTGTCGCCGCCATGCTGGAGACCTGAAGTTGCAATCATAGCAGTGCAATATGAATGCCCCATACTGTCGCTCTTAATCATGGAAGTCGTCTCCATGGCTGCCTCCACATGTCGTCCCCTTATCAAAAGAGCTGTGTCAGGCTAATTTTTCGGGTGTTTCACCAGATACGTTATGGAACTTGGTCACTATGTCGCCACCATGCTGTGTTATCGACTAAATATACCGTCAACCTTTTGTTCACATAGGAAATCATTTCAGCGCTTCTTGCTCACCTCCTTTGGTTCCTCTCTGCCACCCATTGGTTTGAAGCCTGAGTCCATTTAGGGTATGTCGCCATGCCACTCTCTATCCTGCCGCTGCTGCCGCTGCCTCTCCATGCCGTCCCCTATAGTGTCAGGGTCAATTATTGCATGTTTTAGATGTTATCTAGCCTCATTCGGTCACTCTGTCATGGCCATGCTGTTGTCCATAATTTTGGCATAATGGTACGATTAAGCAGCCTCAGAGGCATCCATGCATGCTGCCCCTGCTGTTTCCTGTCCATTTCCGTGGTGTTTCCATCCTTTTCTGAAGTTCCCAGATGTTTGGCCAAGCTTTCCTGTGCAGAGCCTTGGTCCCCTTGAAAAATGCTTGAGTTTCCCATTGACTTCAATGGGGCTCGTTATTCGAGACGAGCACTCGAGCATCGGGAAAAGTTTGTCTCGAATAACGAGTACCCGAGCATTTTAGTGCTCGCTCATCTCTACTAGTCAACCATTTAACAACCTTTGGGTTGTTGATCAACACACTGCCGCTAGATGACAACAGAAGTTCTGGCCTCAAAGAGTCACCCCTGCTGCGTCGTCCCCTTTCTGTGCTGCCAGCTCTTCCTGCTCCCCTTGTCCCCTTTCTATCTTACTTACTGGTTTATAAACTACGTGAATTTGACACGTAAATCTGGCTGTAAACTATAGCCCCAAAAACATATGGAATGTGCGTTTTACAGATACCCCACAACTGACAGTGTAATTTCAGTGAAAATCACTGTATAAACTACGTGGATTTCACACATATATCTGGCTGTAAACTATAGCCCCAAAATATCTGGAAATGTGCGTTATACAGATACCCCACAACTGACACCCAGTGAGAGGTCCACAAATCACTACAGCAGCTGCATAAACAAATTGCTACTGCAGATGCATGAAAGTCAAACAGATTTCTATTCGATTTTGTAACTGAATAGAACTGCTATTTGGGGTATACAGATCCCCCTTAAAGAACAACCAGGCAATGCAGCAAGAATCGTTACTGCATGGAACAGTAGCAGCAGCTAGACGCTACATGAAGTATGAAGTGCCGAGATTAAAAATGGATGGTTTTATAGGGCTGTGGGACATCACATAAGCCTGCTGGTCGCTGATTGGCTTACACGTCTGAAGATGTCATCGAAGGCGTTCCTTTCTCCTTTCCAGAGTTCTCTGCCCCATGTAACACGTTGTTCTCACACCCATTTAGCAAAAGAAAGAGGGGGAAAAAACAACCTCGTTCCCTCGAATCAGCATAAACTTCGGCTTCGTGACGAATCAAATTTTTCCTGAAATTCTATCCGAAGTTAGAATCTTTAGAATCGATTCGCCCATCTCTAGTGACTATCATGACATTGCTATAAGACATTGGCATGGATCCCATGGAGACTTCTAGGGAAAGATGGACTGGCTTATGGACAGAGGAAGACAGCTTAGTTTTTAGCACACTTAAACAAACTTGTAAGAGGGTGATAGCTACATTGAAAACACATGGCTATAGGGCTACTCCCTTGAAAAACTACTGGTCAGCTCTGTACGTACCTACTCTTTTCAGACATTAGGGCCTCCTCCATAAATTGCAAAATGGGAAGCGGATATGGGGGTCCAATTTACGAAAAGTGAGGTGACACCCATACTCAGAAGAGCACATGTTTTTTCCAGATGTATAAGAATTCCAGAGAATTCAGCTTCAGCTTGTATCTAGGTGGTATAAGACCCCACATGTCCTTCATAAGATAGACTCCTCCATCCCAGATGCATGTTGGAGATGCCAGAGGACTGGAACGGGCATCTATCACATCTATTGGATAGTCGATCTTTGGAAAACCATAGTGGCAGAGATTAATAAGATAAGCTTGCCTGACCTACAGCTAGTTCCGGGGTTAATATGACTTTGGCTACCTAACACAAACCTCGGAGGGACAACCTTAGGACGCAATTGCTTTCGCAGCAAAATTGTAAATTCCCAAAATGTGGCTGCTAAAAGCAGAGGAGCCATATCGCATGGAAGAGCTAGTGCACTGGGATTTGGGAAAGAGAGCCAACTTCTTCAAAATATGGACCCCTTTGCGAGACTAAATGTCGAAAAGCTATTAGTACAATATTATTATAACCCTCTGCTTTCCAAATGAAATGCTGCAAATTATGTGAGGTACTCGTTTGTTTGTATGAGGCTCTGTTAAAACAATAAAGAGTATTTGAAAACAAGATCTTATACCTCTTGTTTCACCTCCTCATAGACTGTAAGATCTTGTGTCACTTACTCATCCTCACAGACTGTAAGATCTTGTTTCACATCTTCACTCTTATAGACTGTAAGCTCTTGTGTCATCCCTTCATCCTCATAGATATCAGAATCGGTGGTAGCGGATCCTCTGTACCATCACGGACGATGACGTAAGCCGACAGCTGGGACCGGAGTCTAAGTGGTTACCAATTTTCACCAGAGCCCGCCGCAAAGCGGGTTGGACTTGTTGCGGCGAGGTACCACCAGCTCGTTCCACAGGCGCGACTTTGTCCATGGTGGTGGCCAAGATGTAGCACAGAAACGTAAGGCAGACTCATGGTCGGGGAAGGGCAGGAGGTTGAGACAGGCAGCACGGAATTGGAGTCAGGAACGGAATTGAGGCCACAACGGGAAATCAGGATAATTGAAGAGGGCTTGGAATACAGCTTTCTCCCAGGCATGGAAGCACAAAGATCTGGCAGGGGACATAGGAATGGGCAGGAATTTATCAGGGCAGTCAGCTGGCCAGCGGTAATTGGTGGCCTGCTGGCCCTTTAAATTTTACAGAGCCGGCGCACCCTAAGACACAGGAGTGCAGACAGTTCAGGGACCACCGCTGGAGCTGGGACAGGTAATTTAGGATCCTTGGGAACACGGAGGTACATGTGTGTTCCTGCGACTCGGGATATGGGAATTTTGGATGCACATGGTGGGAGGAAGGTGGAGCAAATAGGGCAAGGGATTGATGCGATCAGCACCTCAAATGGACCTAGGTAGCGAGGACCAAGCTTGTAGCTGGGAGCCAGACAAATCTAGAAGACAGCCACACCTTATCTCCTGGAGAAAAGTCTGGAGGAGGCCTGTGTCTCTTGTTGGCCTGGGTCTTCCTGCAGACTGAGTCCCGAAGTAGCGACTGCCGTGTTTGCTCCAAGATTGACTTGAGATCTTGAACCAAATCCTCCACGTCAGGAACATAAGAAGGTTTAGAAAGAGGAAGTGGATGTCGCCCAAACACAACAAAAAATGGAGTGGAGTCGGCAGATTCAGAGTCCAGGGAATTATAAGAAAACTCCACCCATGGCAGCAGGGTGGGCCAGTCGTTCTGTCGGGAAGAGACAAAATGACAGAGATAGCATCCCAGGGTCTGATTAACCCTCTCAACTTGTCCACTGGACTGTGGATGGTACGAAGATGAGAGACAATGTGCAGGGGAAGTCCATGTAGCCGGAAGATGTGCAGGAAGAACAGTCTTGCAAGGTGTGGAGCCGACGGCAGAACTGGCAAAGGAACAAACTGGGACGTCTTAGAGAAGTGATCTGTTTCCACCCAGATGACTGTATTAATGGAAAAAGATGGGAGATCCGTAATAAAGTCCATTTCTATGTGAGTCCACGGGCAACTGGGTATCCGCAACTGGAGCAGCAGACCTGCAGGCATGAGGCATGATGACTTGTTACGGTCACAGGAACAAACAAAATCTCAAACATCCTTGACCAGATCTGGCCGCCAGTAGTAACGAGATATGAGGTCACAGATCTCTGCACCCCAGCATGCCCAGCCACACGAGAGCAATATCCCCAAGTTAATATCCTCTTCCGAAGAGCAGGTCGGACGTAGATATTGCCAGGAATAAGCTGCCATAGGTCCACAGGAGCCGCAGCAACCAGTCGTTCCGGAGGAAGGATATTACGAGGAGCCGATTCCTCCCCAACAGTATCAGAGGCATGAGAGAGGGCATCAGCCTTGATGGTCTTCTCGGCCAGACGGAAGTGAAACAAATGTTGAGCAAGTCTCTGAAGATATCGTTGACAACTCTTGGAACACTGCTGGGGCATTGCAGAGTCCAAAGGGCATTACCAAATACTCAAAATGCCCGTCAAGAGCAGTGAAGGCCATCATCCACTCATCGCTTTCACGGATGCAGATGAGGTTATATGCCCCTCGCAGATCCAGCTTGGTGAAAACCTTGGTAGGTAGGTGATTGAAAAGTTCAGTGATGAGAGACAAAGGGTAGCAGTTTTTCACCATGACTTCATTGAGGCAGCGGTAATCGAGGGAGGGAGAGAACTATCCTTTTTGGCTGCAAAGAAGAATCCAGCACCAGCAGGAGAAGACAACTTGCGAATGAATCCCTTCTGCAAATTCTCCTTGATGTAGGCTGACATGGCCATAGTCTGAGGCACAGATAATGGTCATACCTGACCACATGGAGGAGATTTACCCGGCAGCAGAGATTTACCCGGCAGCATGTCTATGGGACAGTCATAGAGGCGGTGCGGTGGCAGAATCTCCACTTGATTCTCAGAGAAGACATCATAAAAATCCTTATAAGCAGCGCAAAGGTCTGCCAGCTGCTTGGGAGTGTCCACAGAAGAAATTACGGACACCGGGTGAAGAGCCATGTAGCAGGAATGGGACTCCGGTCCCCAGTGAAAGATTTCCCCAGTCTGCCAGTCGAGCACTGGAGCATGTTGCTGCAACCACTGGAGGCTCAAAACGGAATCGAGGTCACAATGGGAAATCAGGACAATCACAGAGGGCTTGGAATTAGTGGCGCGCTGGCCCTTTAAATTTTACTCACACCCTAGGACACGGGACTGCCACTGGAGCCAAGACAGTTGAGTTAGGGCCTGGGGCACACAGAGGTACACGGGTGCGCATGAGACCCGGGATATGGGTGGCAGGGGCACCCGTGACAATAGACTGTACACTACTGTAGTGGAAATCCATTGGTAATGTGGTGTTTTGCTATCAGCTCCTGGTGGACCAACAGTCCCCAGAATGAACAACACTGCACCCCTTCTGGGAGTTTTGGGACAACTAGCCCAAATTGAACCTGCTGGCAATTCATAACGTGGATCCCAAGGACCATCCCCTGACCCACTGTCCTGAAGGTTCGAGGAGAAGAGTGAGGAGAAGGACAGGATGCCAAAGCTGGGATATATTCAGGCATAAGTAAGTAGTAAATGGGTGTATGGGGAAACACAAAAGTGCTGGATGATGTGCGCTAAATATAGAAGTATATAGCAAAGGAAGCATATGTCAGGTCATTTTATGTACATCAGTGCTTTACACATGTCAGAAGTGGTCTTCACCACTCCCAGCCTTATTATGAAGCTGTTATCTCCATGACTCATAGAATTCCCTACTAAACTTCAAAAGCATCTATGGCCAATGGGGCATATTTATCATACTCTTGCGCTCGTGGGCCAGCGTATGATAGCCTTGCTGCTGCATATCCAGGGCAGCCAGCTGCGCAGTGTTTAATTTACGCCAGGCAAAAAAGAAAAGTCTCCGGCGACAGTGAGTGCACCGGCACAGGGAGAGCAACGCCCCACACCGGCCTGCCCCCTGGTGTGAAAGTGGCGGTTTGGGGCAAATAATCACAAGTGCTAGCAATAAGCTAGCATTTGAGATTATTTCAGGGCCTCTGCACCACGCCAGTCCTGATAAATATGCCCCAATAACTTCATATGTTCCATACAAGACAGATAGCAGAACAAACATGCATCTAGATCTCACTTATGCATAGTAAGTGGGTCATGTTTGGTTTTAAACAGTAATGGAGATTCAGACAGGTTCTGTAGTGCTGGAAACAAAGTCCTATCACCTACCAGTAACAAGTTATAATCCTGGGTCTGGTCCAGGTAGGAGGCATTCTCAACTGGGGGGGGGGGGTTGGCACCACCTTATTCGGCAACACCACATACAATGGACAGAGAATGATGATGACACAGATATTACACCAGGGTTAATTTTTTTCTAGCCCTTTATTTATTTATTTATATTTTGCTCTATGATTAGCAATCTTTTGGGAATAATCTGGTAATTACTAATAATTATATTTATTTCTTGCTCTGTACTTGACCTCAGGAGAATATTGAAGACAAAGACAAAGCATCTCCACAAAGGTCACTGCACAGGATATATACAGGGAGACAATGTATAATATAGGAGAAAATGTTGTCCTATCATCATATCACAAAGAAAACATGAAACAGGAATCATTTTTCTGAAAACTCAGAAAAGGAAGATGAATAAACCTGAGGTCCTGGCTGCAATCACTTGGAAAGTGGAATGAGATTCTTCTCATCTTACACAAAGAGATAAAATGTATCGGAATATTAGGAGGAGGTTTAATGATTATTATTTCATAATATTATATTATTATGAAAAAAATATTTTATTTGTTTTTATCTAATATTAAGCATCTTTTTCCCTAATATTTGATTTAAACCACCATTAAAAAGTCTCATCCAGCTCTGTAAATTGAGGAGAGTGCAGGGACAGATATGCATCTTCTCATGATGACTCCAAAAAGCATAGAATGAGCTCTACCATCTTATTCATTCTCATTGAGGCTTTCACATTCAACATTTCATTTATTCACTTTTTTTCATCATTTTATTCATATGTTATATTTTAGACAGTTTAATAGGAATAAGAGCTTGAGGAACATGTAATATCTCTAAATATCATAGAAAACATAATTTCTTAGTTTTTCTGTTTGATTTGAATTTACTGAGATCCTTTATATTATATTGCAATGAATGAAACTTTTCTTATTTTTACTTTCGCTAACTGCAGGATAACAATGTGACTGACGTTATGGAGTTTTTTCTTGTGGGGTTTCAAGGAATCCAATACCTAAGGATCCTACTCTTCTCTTTACTCCTTGTAATATTCTGTGGGACATTATGTGGGAACCTCCTGATCATCGTCCTGGTGTCCACCAGCAGGATCCTCCACACTCCCATGTACTTCTTCATCTCACAACTGTCCATCAGTGACATCTTACTGATCTCAGATATTGTCCCCAACCTCCTCTACATTATATTGAATGATGGGGGAGTCATTACATTTATTAACTGCTTGACACAATGTTTTTTCTTTCTTAATACAGAAGCCTTTGAATGTCTCCTCCTCACAGTGATGTCCTATGACAGATATGTGGCCATCTGTAACCCCCTCCGATACACTTGCATCATGACGAGCACACGTTGTGTGACCTTGGTCATCATATTTTGGTTACTTGGAGCTGTTTTTGGATTAACTTACATTACACCATTATCAAGGCTGAAGTTCTATAGACAAAATACCATTGACCATGTGTTTTGTGATGTTCTTCCATTATTAGAACTTACCTGCTCTGATACATTTATCATACAAGTACAGGTCTATGTATTAAGTATTCCCTTTGTGGTTATCCCCAGTATAATAATTGTTATTTCTTACGTGAAAATTATCCGGGCCATCCTAAGAATCCCAACAAACATCAGTAGACAGAAGGCCTTCTCCACCTGCAGCTCCCACCTCACTGTGGTCTCCATCTTCTTCTGCTCTCTATTAGGGGTTTATGTTTTTTCAAAAAACGGACAAACACCAGATATTAATAAAGCTCTCTCCCTGATATATACTGTCTTTACCCCATTGGTTAATCCCGTTATATACAGCTTTAGAAATAAAGACATGAAGAAAGCTGCACAGGAAGTGATTCAGAAACATATTTCCACCATTATTTTAGCTTGAGGTTAACCAAAGGCTCCAATTTTTTATGAAGCTCATAAAAAGGCCACCGACAAGCCCCCAACTCCACTTGGTTGTCATCATCGGCCTTGTACTTGCTAATGTTAATACTGAATTTTAGGATTCTACAATGTTCTACAAAACTTTACTTTATTCTGTCCACCCTCCCCTTTTCCTGAAGTATAATCATTCTTTTTCCGTAACACGACCAGTTCTTTACCATTTGTATATCTGTATTTCCTTCTTCTGTCATCTGCAGCTTTTAAACTAAGTGGATGAGTCTCAAAATAGTTACAAAATCTAAACTTAACCCCTTCGTTTTGCAGCGTTTTTCCACTTATGTGTTGCTCCTCACCACCAAAAAGCTTTACCTTTTCCCTTTTTCCCATGTTTAGAGCTGTGTGAGGGCTTATGTTCTGCATAATAAACTTTACTTCTCAGTGACCTTATTTATTTTTCAATGATGCCTACTGGGAGATGGGAAAAAAATCCAAATGTGTTGGGAATATCCAACACATATGAAGGTCTGATAAAAAAAGCCATAATGCTATAAATAAATAAATGTAACCAAACTTAATGTCATTAGATTAAATTGTTTGATTTTATGATTCAAAAATGTTATGGCCTCTCTAAAGTTATCACCAAGATGGCTGCCACTGGAAACTACAAGTCCCAAGATCCTTTAGTTCTCAGTAACTCCTCCTACCACTTATGCTCTGCTAACAGTGATGATGTAACAGGTTTTCTTGCTCTGTTACCATAGTAATGATGTGTAACTGCCATCACCACAACACTGGCCATACTGGATGCACTGCAACCAACCGACTACAGCCAAACGTAGTGGTGATCATATGACCTGCCCAGGCAGGTACAGGACATGTGATGTGGACATGTGACCAGCAGCCATCTTTTGCTCTCTGTATGCTCTACAACAGACCGCGCAGAGGAAATTAACAGACTGATTAAAGGGCCGGTAGCATTTTAATTCTTCATAACCGTCTATGTGATTAGCAATTTTCTGCTAAGGGGAGAGACATTTTAAATAACAACTAATTACATATTAGCTTATATTTTAAGGACCCATTTGTATATGAGTTATGCTGATTCCTGGAATACCCCTTTAAGGAATTTACCATCTTCAGGACGCAGCCAGTTTGTACGTTAAGGCTCGGCCTCTTTTTGTGTAATCTGTCATTTGTCGCTTTATGTGGTGATAACATTTGAACACTTTAACTTACCAAAATGTGATAATAACTAGAGATGAGCGAGCACTAAAATGCTCGGGTACTCGTTATTCGATCTACTGTAGTGTATGGAGGAGGCCAGAGCCTGGGGTCAGGACAGGGGGAGATCTCACCCGTGCCCCTCTATGTTTGCAGGTGGGGCGCTCGCACTGCTCACCTCTCCCCGTGCCTGATTCCCATCCGGCTTCAGGAATTTTAAAGGGCCAGCGGACCATTAATTGGCGCAGGTCATTTTCCAGAAATCAATTTTAACCTGCCTCTTCCTGCACACCCTGCCAAATCTTCGTGCCTTGTGCCTTAGAGAAAGCTTTGTCTGATGCCCTCCGCTGTCATTGTGATTTCCCATTGTGACCCCGGTTCCGTTTCTGACTATGCTCGTACGCTGCCTGCCCTGACCTCTTGCTTCATCTCCGACCTTGAACCTCTGCCACCTACATTGACCTATTGCTTGTCCCCGGCCATGAGATTGCTTGCCGACTTTGTACCTTGACCTTGGCTGCCACCGCAGACAAGTGGCGCCTGTGGAACAACCTGGTGGTACCACACCGCAGCAACACCAACCTGCATTGCGGCGGGCTCTGGTGAAGACAGGGTGCCATTTAGATTCTGTTCCAACGTGTCGGCTTGTGTCATCATCAGCTGTAGTCCAGGGGGTTCACTTACCCCGAGCCTTGACAGTAGTGCAGCAAATTAGACCAACAAATGGATTATGCAAATTACTGGACAGATTTTATGATCCAGCATCAGAGACATGGTGATAAATCTGGCACAGCAAAGACTAGTCTAGTCTACACTGATCTCATGAGCGACACATTGATACATCTCCAGTGTTCTGTAGTAGATAGTGATGAATAGACTTGTTAAAATTTGGTTTCAGACGAGATCCAGATTTAAAATATTTGTTTGGGCCTGGGTTTATTTTGGGGAGGGTAGTTGCTTCCGATGACAGCACCAATGGCAGACTTTGACAGGGGAAAGTGCCTGTGCACTCTTACTGATTGGTGACTGTTGTAACCTTCAGTCATTGCTGTTCTCTAATTATCATCATCATTAGAGATGAGCGAGCACTAAAATGCTCGGGTGCTCGTTATTTGAGACAAACTTTTCCCGATGCTCGAGTGCTCGTCTCGAATAACGAGCCCCATTGCAGTCAATGGGAGACTCGAGCATTTTTCAAAGGGACCAAGGCTCGGCAATAAAATGTGTCATTTTATTGAGAAATAATGTCTTCTGATAAGTTAGCAGATGTATGCAAATATCTGCAATCTATTCTTCACTGAAGAACACATTGCAGATGTTTCCATACATCTGCTAACTTAGACAATTTGCATTAACGCGAGCAGTTCTTGAGCGGGCGAAATACTCGTCCGAGCAACGAGCCGTTTCGAGCATCAATCTCGGACGAGTATACTCACTCATCTCTAATCATCATGTATTTTGCAAAAGGTTTTATGTTAATTTAGTTTTCTAGTCATTATAGAAATAGTTTGGGCTGAAACATCACAACGAGCCCACAGAAGTGACACATTCAGTCCGACAATGTTGTTGTAAGACATCATGTCAGAGGGACTGGGATAATGTGCCGGGATGGTAGTTACACATGGATATAGTGAGAGAAACAGTTAGCTTATCACTTGCCATTACTATGTTGACAGAGGAGAAGAGTCTGTTAAATGACTACCCTTAAAGATCACTGGGAGCAGAGACTGAGAGGAGGAACTGTAACTGAGGGATCATGGGATTTGTTGTATCAGAGAAACAAATTATTTCAGTTCTATTTTGTGGTTATTGACACTGTGTATTGTTGTATTAATTTATTTATAGTCTTAAATATCCAACAAGGACAATGGCACCACCTAGTGTCTCCTCTGGGGATTTGTTCAGCAAATAAAAAAATCTATAAAAAATGCCCTGTGCACTGTCCTGCTTGTAGTGACATACATGGAATAGGTGGTGCTCAAGTCCTAAGCAAACAGTTAGTTAAATATTCAAATTCGGAGAAGAGATGGACGGCACTCACCAATCTTCAATAAAATCTTCTTGCTCTTTATTTCACATCACAGGAGCAAAGACATACTCACAACAATACGTGCAAGGGAGGGGGGAGTGGAGAATGCCTACGGTCGGTGGCAACGGCCGATTCGCGCAAACCCGCGCTTCTTCCGGCCTCCGATGTCAGTGATTTAAGACATGTAAGGGTGTTTATGCACCTTTGGACCTAATGGTCACTCACCAGAGTAGATAGGCCCCGTGATAGGTGGTAAGGGCTATCAATCTCTGCCCCCAGGAAGTCTACCTTTAAAACACCACCTGTTGCTGCGTCGCTCCACCCACCAAATCCCGGCCCGCCCGGTAAGAGGCTGTCCGGGGCCGCGCCACGCCGTGCAGGTCTTAGGCAGTGGCGGCGCCTCCCTCAGCCCCCAGAACGTCAGGCGGGTCACGTGACCGGGAGCCACACCCACTAACCGCATCGTCAGGTGACGCGTTGCCATATAAAGGTAGAAGGGGTGGTAGGTGGATGGATGGGACGTGAGGATAGCCCTTTTTTGGGCTAATCCTCACGTCCCGGGTGTCTTTTACAAAACTTTATTACATGTATATGCAAATTTTTTTATGCAGCTACTGGGGCGTGGAGTAGCCGGACATGAGGCTACTAGTCGCGGCTACTCCACGCCCCAGTAGCCGCGTTACTCCGCCTACCAGGTAAGTAGATCTCCCCCTGTCCTGACCCCAGGCTCCGGCCTCCTCCATACATTACAGTAGATCGGACAGGACTGTGGGCCATTTGTATAGCGGGTCAAGATATTATAGACAATCTAACTACCACTCCTCAAGTGAAACTGATTAGAAAATAAAATTATAAGAAGTAAACCCCTCAACCAAAAAGTTACTTTGAATTCCATACCCCTGCATCATCCTGAGTCGTAGCCAATAATTTATCGTAGAATGGGGCAGATTTACTTACCTGGTCCATTCTCGATCCAGCGGTGCGTTCTCTGTGGAGGATTCGGGTCTTCCGGCGATTCACTAAGGTAGTGCGCCCGATGTCCACCAGGTGTCGCTGCGTCACAATCCGATCGCGTGCGCCAAAATCCCGAGGGAAAATCTGCGCAAAACGGAGATATTCGGATAACCGCGATTCGGGCCCTTTGTAAATGACCCCCAATGTCTCACCAACCTCATACACCAACTCCAGCATCTAGATCTATCTACACGATATCCAAACAATGAGATATCATTTATGGATCAATACTGTAGATCTTCATTCAGTGGACAATAAAACAGATAAGAACAATGCTTGACAATGATTTTATTCCCATTAGACTCATCTCCAGGACATTGGAGGAGGTCCCTGTATATGTGGACAGTGTGGTGGAGTATTGTAGGAGTATTATGGTAATTTGTACCTCGGGCAGTCCTCGGGTAGGACGCATCTCTTGGAGAGAAATGCGTCGTGTGTATATCCAGGGAGACAGAAGCAGCCTGGAAAACAATGTAGTGAGCACTTTACTAGAGGGTCTCCAGGTTTCCTGCAGAAACGACCACAGTCATTGCCACATGCTGCATATGTAGTGTTCCCCCCGGTGCAGCAGGCTTCGTTTTTCACACATTTTCCAGTATTATCAGCTACGGTGCCTTTCTTACACAGACATCCTTCTACACAAATTCTAGGGCACACGGGAGTGAAGTCATCGCAGGTGGGCTGACAGTGGCCGTTACACTCGCTATATTCTTTACCTTCTTCCTCTTTACAGGTGACTACAAGAAACAATACATGAGAAATACTTAGGATTTTGTCTATAAATAGAAAAATGTGGTTATCCAGGACAGCGCCACTACTATCTACAGGATGTAAGTGGTATTGCGACTCATCCCTACTCACTCTATAATAATACCCGACACAACACATGAATAGCTGTGCCGATGTTTCGGAAGAATAGAACATAAAAGAGAGAAATGTGATAAGTATAGTGGGACAGTGATTTGCAGAAAATAGAGTAAATCTTTACTTTTTGCATCAAGGGAGGTCATCATCAGGAGGAGTAAACCTGCAAAATAACAAAAAAAAATTAGATAAAAGAAAGTTAATAACATACAAAACATATACAATGCGAAGGTTACCTAGTAAGTATGGTTGAAAAAAGACAAGTCCATCAAGTTCAACAAAGGACGGTAAGAGAGACAAATCTATATTATATTATATTATATATTATAACATAACCATCACGTAATTTTGATGAAAAAAGGACATTTAGATGCTTATTGAAGCTCTCTGCTGTCCCTGCTGTGAGCAGCTCCTGAGCTTAGCTATAGATTGACAGTCCTTATAGTAAAGAAACATTGTCGCCTCTAGAGATCAAGTTCAACAAAGGAAGGTAAGAGAGAGAGTTCTATATTATATTATATTACATTATATTATATATTATAACATAACATCATGTAATTTTGATGAAAACATTTTAGATGTTTATTGAAGCTCTCTGCTGTCCCTGCTGTGAGCAGCTCCTGAGCTCAGCTATTCCATATATTTACAGTCCTTACAGTAAAGAAACATTGTCGCCTCTAGAGATCAAGTTCAACAAAGGAAGGATAGAGAGCAGGTCTATATTATATTATGTTATATATTATAACATAACCATCATGTTATTTTCATGAAAAAAGGCATTTGGATGCTTATTGAAGCTCTCTGCTGTCCCTGCTATGTGCAGCTCCTGAGCTCAGCTATAGATTTACAGTTCTTACAGTAAAGAAACATTGTCGCCTCTAGAGATTAAACCTTTTTACTCTCGATACAGACAACGTCTTGTCTTCTGATTTGATATAACCTGAAACTACTTTTCACCATATTTTTTGTATGAACCATTTACATATTTATATAAATTAATCCCCTCCCCCCTTTTTGAGACAAATTAAATCAAATTATTTTAGTAATTTCTTTACTAAAGAAAGAGACCCTCCACTCCCCTTATTTTTGTGGCTCTTCATAGCAACCTCTCCAGCTCCAGGGCTTCCTTTTTATGGACTGGGGCCTACAATTGAATTGCATATTCCTAGTGAGGCTGAACCGATGCCTTGTACAGTGGTAATATTACACCCAAATAAAGAAATGTCCATTCCCTAAAAATCTATACATTCTAATTATCCAATCAGAACTTCAAACATTTACATCGCCCCACTACATTAAAATAGATTCCATAACTCAGATCAAATGGGTGGCATGGTGGCTCAGTGGTTAGCATTACAGTTTTGCAGCGCTGGGGACCTGGCTTTAAGTCCCAGGGTCAACATCTGCAAAGTGTTTGTCTGTTCTCCCCCTGTTTGCGTGGATTTCCTCCGGGTCCTCCGATTTCCTCCCACACTCCAAAACATACTGGTAGGTGATTAGACTGTGAGCCCCATTAGGGACAGGGACTGATTTGGCAAACTTTGCGCAGCGCTGCGTAATCTGTGTGCGCTATATAAATAAAGGATTTTTTTTTAAATGTGCATATTGGTTGGATTTGGTGTAGTTGACAATTTGAACTTGACACCCTCTTGGGTTTTCTTGCTCTGAGAGGTGAAGAAGAGCTATTTGGCAGTGGCACAGACTGCACTTCTTATTAAAGTCTACAAACTATAAACGAAAACCTGATTTGAGGTTTTTGTTGTATCTCAAGCACAGATAATGCAATTTATAAATTCCTGAAAAAGAATATTTATGAATCTGTGTATAATAGCAGTAATATTATAAGTAACACAATAATGTACAAGAAGATAATAAATACAACTTACTCAGGGATGGCAGCAGCATCACGGAGGTCCGGGTCATCTTCAGACTGAAGGCTAAGATGTTTCCCTGCAATTAATCGATTACGGCAAAAAATGACTGTGATCTGTTCAGGGCAACCAGAAAGCTGAATATATAGTTAAATAACCTTAGACACCGGCATAGAATATATTTGTGCCCCAACAGTAGCCAATAGTCACAGATCTTTCAAACAATAGTCACAGTTACTCCTTTGAACCTATAGTCACAATGTACTACAGCAGTCAATAATAACAGTGCACTCTCAGAGGTTTACAGGACCTACCCTGCAGTATCCAATAGTCACAGTGCCTGCCCCACAATAGCCAGTAGCCACATTGCCTGCCCCACAATAGCCAATAGTCACAGTGCCTGCCCCACATTCGCCAATAGTTACAGTGCCAGCCCCCCAATAGCCAGCAGCCACAGTGCCTGCCCCACAATATCCAGTAGCCACAGTGCCTGCACCACAATAGCCAATAGTCACAGTGCCTGCCCCACATTCGCCAATAGTCACAGTGCCTTCCCCACAATATCCAATAGTCATAGTGCCTGCCGCACAATAGCCAATAGCCACAGTGCCTGCCCCACAATAGCCAGTAGTCACAGTTTCTGCCCCACAATAGCCAATAGTCATAGTGCCTGCCCCACAATAGCCAACAGTCACAGTGCCTGCCACACAATAGCCAATAGCCACAGTGTTGCCAGAAGCCAATTGTTACATTGTCGAGTAGTAGCAAATAGTAGAAAAAGAAAATAGTCAGCTCACCACATTTCAATAAGTAGCAGATAGCCACAATATTTTCTGAAGCCCCCTCCTTATTGGACCATCTTTTCTGAAGCCCCATCCATATCAGGACAAGCCACAAAAAAGTGGACATTATACATAGCGGATATTATAGTGTCCCATTTTCTCTACCCACCTCACTTATAATGATCCTCTGTCTGTAGAACCTACAGTACATTGATATTCAGCTTTGCCCGCTCCCCCAAAGCCCCTGTTTCCTCCTCTGTGTATGTAGCTCTGGACCAAGTTTAGGTTCATCATTCTGAATGTATCAGAACTGCTTACAGCGGCCGGTTACTTTCCCACCTCACAGAGAGAAAAGAAGACGACTGCTGCTCCAGGGAAAGCTGATTATCGATTACAGCATTTGGGTAACTTGTACACCTCCTGCTCTGCTAGATATCAACACTGCTGATCATATCTTCCAAATTGTGGAGGTAACAAAAGAGCAGGTCACAGTGACTGCAAACCTTACTTAAGCCTTGTCACCTAGATTAACCCGTTATTGACCCCTATAATTATCCACCTTAGTGGATTTATAAGCACGGTGCAACTCATGATCAGTAAAAAATAAGTAATATGTACACAGTGACTACACCAGTAGAATAGTTAGTGCAGCTCTGCTATTCCGTGTGGTTGTTTCTGAAGCTTCTGCTGTGTGTTTGTGCTTTTCAGCTTGTTTGGAGATCCATGTACCCACCCTTGGCCTTCCCTCTCTTCCTCAAGAAAGGTAGTTAGGTTTTGTGTATGAGTGTGGAAGCCCAACCCCGAGCTCCTGCTTCCTGATCCAGTACTTCATAGGGGCAAGAGAAGACAGCAACCGGTGAGCCCCATAGAGGACTCAATGGTGGGATCTTAGAGATACTATACCCAAGCCAGTGCAGATAAAAGCTTTTGGATCTGCACGTGGAGTGCCGAGTGCTCACTGAGGTCCGGATGACCTGGGCACTGAAAATAACTCAGAAGTCCCTGTACCCATATTCCTTCTGAGGTCCAGTGCCACTTCTGTATCTGGTTAATGGTTATAAAAGTAGAAGAAAAAGCCTTGATATGTCAATGCCTTCTCATACACAGAGACAGGTATCTAAACCCCCGCTCTGTGCTGTAGTTCTATCAAATCGGGGTATAGAGTATGAAGTAGAGACATTTGGCTTCAGGATAACCCTGTGTCCAAGCATTTTAAGACACATAATTGGAGAGATACACCTTCTGCTAAAAGATGTGCAGTAGTGTCCTGGTGTAGACATTCATTACTCACTTCAAGGTTAAAATTCAAGACACAACAACTCTGAAGCCTGCGTCATAGAAATGCTCATAGATTTAGACCCGGGAGGAGAGAACAGCCCTTGTGCCCTGGTCACATCATGGAAATAGTCAGATCAGCTGTAAAGGAGGCTCTGACAGTGAGGAGGAGATATAGGATGAGACTATACCCACATTAATACAACTAAGACTAAAAAAAAGAGGTAACACAACATACAGAAGGAAGGGTTAGGCGACCGGCAGAATACTGACTCTCGGGATGGAGTACTGGATAATACCACTATGATGTACACTGCGCGTCATCTGATATCCAAGCTAGCATAGACATAGAACAAATAGAACCATAGAGGAAAAGACTGCACATGCAGAAAAGTGTCATCATTTACCTTAAAATTTCAAGAAGAAAAAAGTTTGTAATCTTGTAACCAATGGCTCCTAATGCGATCAGACCCAGTGATCTGTTATCAGGATGGAAGGTAATTATGCCAGAGGGGAAATTGCAGATACTTATACCCAAGAAGGAGAGGAGGAAAAATGTAAAGGGAGGAGAGAGGAGGAGAGATGTAGAGGGAGGAGAGAGGAGGAGGGATGTCTAGGGAGGAGAGAGGAGGAGGGATGTCTAGGGAGGAGAGAGGAGAAGAGATGTAGAGGAGGAGGGATGTAGAGGAAGGAGAGATGTAGAAGGAGAGAGCATGATAGATGTAGAGGGAGGAGAGAGGTGGAGACATGTAGAGGAGGGGAGATGTAGGGGGAGGAGAGAGGAGGAGGGATGTCTAGGGAGGAGAGAGGAGAAGAGCCGCCGCAATGCAGGTTGGTGTTGCTGCGGTGTGGTACACCAGGTTGTTTCCACAGGCGCCACTTGTCTCTGTCAGCCAAGGTCAAGGTACAAAGTCGGAAGCATCTCATGGCCGGGCAAGCAATAGGTATTGTGGTGGCAGAGGTTCAAGGTCGGAGATGAAGCAAAGTTCAGGGCAGCAGCGTACAGCATAGTCAGAAACGAACCGTGTCCACATGGAATCACAATGACAGCGGAGGGCATCAGACAAATCTTCCTAACACAAGGCACGAAGATTTGCAGGTGTGCAGGAAGAGGCAGGTTTAAATTGATTCTGGAAAATGACCTGCGCCAATTAATGGTCCGCTGGCCCCTTTAAAATCCTGAGCCGGATGGGAATCAGGCACGGGAGTGTAGCAGTGCGACGCTCCCACCTGCAACTAGAGGGGCACGGGTGAGATCTCCCCCTGTCCTGACCCCAGGCTCTGGCCTCCTCCATACACTACAGTAGATCCCCCCATGTCCTGACCCCAGGCTCTGGCCTCCTCCATACACCACAGTAGATCTCCCCCTGTCCTGACCCCAGGCTCCGGCCTCCTCCATACACTACAGTAGATCTCCCCCTGTCCTGACCCCAGTCTCTGGCCTCCTCCCTACACCACAGTAGATCTCCCCCTGTCTTGACCCCAGGCTCCGGCCTCCTCCATACACTACAGTAGATCTCCCCCAATGGGTGGCATGGTGGGCTCAGTGGTTACGCATTACAGTTTTGCAGCGCTGGGGACCTGGCTTTAAGTCCCAGGGTCAACATCTGCAAAGTTTGTTCTCTGTTCTCCCCCTGTTTGCGTGGATTTCCTCCTCCGGGTCCCTCCGTTTCCTCCCACACTCCAAAACATACTGGTAGTGATTAGAGAAATGTGAGCCCCATTAGGGACAGGGACTGATTGGGCAAACTTTGCGCAGCGCTGCGTAATCTGTGTGCGCTATATAAATAAGGATTTTTTTTTATGTGCATATTGGGTTGGATTTGGTGTAGTTGACAATTTAAAACTTGACACCCTCTTGGGTTTTCTTGCTCTGAAGGTGAAGAAACTATTTGGCAGTGGCACAGACTGCACTTCTTATAAAGTCTACAAACTTAAACGAAAACCTGATTGAGGTTTTTGTTGTATCTCAAGCACCAGATAATGCAATTTATAAATTCCTGAAAAAAGAATATTTATGAATCTGTGTATAATAGCAGTAATATTATAGTAACACAATAATGTACAAGAAGTAATAAATACAACTCTCAGGGATGGCAGCAGCATCACGGAGGTCCGGGTCATCTTCACTGAAGCTAAGATGTTTCCCTGCAATTAATCGATTACGGCAAAAAATGACTGTGATCTGTTCAGGGCAACCAGAAAGCTGATATATAGTTAAATAACCTTAGACACACCGCATAGAATATATTTGTGCCCCCACGTAGCCAATGTCACAGATCTTTCAAACAATAGTCACAGTTACTCCTTTGAACCTATAGCACAATGTACTACAGCAGTCAATAAAACAGTGCACTCTCAGAGTTTACAGGACCTACCCTGCAGTATCCAATAGTCACAGTGCCCCTGCCCACATTAGCCAGTAGCCACATTGCCTGCCCCACAATAGCCAATAGTCACAGTGCCTGCCCCACATTCGCCAATAGTTACAGTCCAGCCCCCCAATAGCCAGCAGCCACAGTGCCGCCCACAATTCCAGTAGCCACAGTGCCTGCACCACAATAGCCAATAGTCACAGTGCCTGCCCCACATTCGCCAATAGTCACAGTGCCTTCCCCACATATCCAATAGTCATAGTCCTGCCGCACAATAGCCATAGCCACAGTGCCTGCCCCACAATGCCAGTAGTCACAGTTTCTGCCCCACAATAGCCATAGTCATAGTGCCTGCCCCACAATAGCCAACAGTCACGTGCCTGCCACACATAGCCAATAGCCACAGTGTGCCAGAAGCATTGTTCACATTGTCGAGTAGTAGCAAATAGTAGAAAAGAAATAGTCAGCTCACCACATTTCATAGTACAGATAGCCACATATTTTCTGAAGCCCCCTCCTTATTGGACCATCTTTTCTGAAGCCCCATCCATACAGACAAAGCCACAAAAAAGGTGACATTATCATAGCGGATATTATAGTGTCCCATTTTCTCTACCCACCTCACTTATAATGATCCTCTGTCTGTAGAACCTACAGTACATTGATATTCAGCTTTGCCCGCTCCCCCAAAGCCCCCTGTTTCCTCCTCTGTTGATATGTAGCTCTGGACCAAGTTTAGGTTTCATACTTCTGAATGTATCAGAACTGCTACAGCGGCCGGTTACTTTCCCACCTCACAGAGAGAAAAGAAGACGACTGCTGCTCCAGGAAGCTGATTATCGATTCCAGCATTGGGTAACTTGTACACCTCCTGCTCTGCTAGATATCAACACTGTGATCATATCTTCCAATTGTGGAGGTAACAAAAGAGCAGGTCACAGTGACTGCAAACCTTACTTAAGCCTGTGTCACCTAGATTAACCCGTTAGGACCCCTATATTATCCACCTTAGGGGATTTATACAACGGTGCAACTCATGATCAGTAAAAAATAATAATAATGTACACAGTGACTACACCTGAATAGTTAGTGCAGCTCTGCTATTCCGTGTGGTTTTTTTCCGAAGCTTCTCTGTGTGTTTGTGCTTTTCAGCTTGTTTGGAGATCCATGTACCCACCCTTGGCTTCCCTCTCTTCCTCAAGAAAGGTAGTTAGGTTTTGTGTATGAGTGTGGAAGCCAACCCCGAGCTTCCTGCTTCCTGATCCAGTACTTCATAGGGGCAAGAGAAGGACAGCAACCGGTGAGCCCATAGGACTCAATGGTGGGATCTTAGAGATACTATACCCAACCAGTGCAGATAAAAGCTTTGGATCTGCCACGTGGTTGCCGAGTGCTCACTGAGGTCCGGATGACTGGCACTGAAAATAACTCAGAAGTCCCTGTCCCCATATTCCTTCTGATGTCCAGTGCCACTTCTGTATCTGGTTAATGTGTTATAACAAGTAGAAGAAAAAGCCTTGATATGTCAATGCCTTCTCATCACAGAGCAGGTATCTAAACCCCCGCTCTGTCTGTAGTTCTATCAAATCTGGGTATAGAGTATGAAGTAGAGACATTTGGCTTCAGGATAACCCTGTGTCCAAGCATTTTAAGACACATAATTGTAGAGATCACCTCCTTGCTAAAAGATGTGCTAGTGTCCTGTGTAGACATTCATTCTCACTTCAAGGTTAAAATTCAAGACACAACACTCTGAAGCCCTGCGTCATAGAAATGCTCATAGATTTAGACCCGGAGGAGAGAACAGCCCTTGTGCCCTGGTCACATCATGAGAATAGTCAGATCAGCTGTAAAGGAGGCTCTGACAGTGGGAGGAGATATAGGATGAGACTATACCCACATTAATACAACTAAGACTAAAAAAAGAGGTAACACAACATACAGAAGGAAGGTTAAGGCGACCGGCAGAATACTGACTCTCCGCGATGGAGTACTGGATATACCACTATGATGTACACTGCGCGTTCATCTGATATCCAAGCTAGCATAGACATAGAACAATATGAACCATAGAGGAAAAGACTGCACATGCAGAAAAGTGTCATCATTTACCTTAAAATTTCAAGAAGAAAAAAGTTTGTAATCTTGTAACCAATGGCTCCTAAATGCGATCAGACCAGTGATCTGTTTATCAGATGGAAGTGTATTATGCCAGAGGGGAATTGCAGATACTTATACCCCAGAAGAGAGGAGGAAAAATGTAAGGGAGGGGGTGAGGAAGGAGAGAATGTAGAGGGAGGAGAGAGGAGGAGGGATGTCTAGGGAGGAGAGAGGAGAAGAGATGTAGAGGAAGGGGATGTAGAGGACAGGAGAGATGTAGAAGAGAGAGCATGTATAGATGTATAGGGAGGAGAGGTGGACATGTAAGGAGGGAGAATGTAGGGGGGGAGAGAGAGAGGAGATTCTAGGGAGGAGAGAGGAGAAGAGATGTAGAGGAGGAGAGATAGATAAGAAGGAGGAGATGATGAGATGTAGAGGGAGGAGAGAGGTGGGACTGATAGGAGGTATGGCCTGAGGTGGAGTTTGGCGGGATGATAGGAGAGAGAGCTGCGTGCGATGTAGAGGGCGAGTGGAGACAGAGGAGCATGTCGCGGGGGTATGGGGAGTGTGTGGGGGGGGCTAAGGGAGGAGGGGGAGGATTGGATTTTAAGGGTAGTGTGGGTGGTGGTGTAGAGGGGGTTGGGTGATTCGAGGGGGTGGTTGACGCGGTGGGTTTGTGGAAGGAGGGCTTTCGGGGAGTCGTGTATGGTGTGTGGGAGCGCGATGGGTTTTGCGGGAGGGGGAGGTGTAGGGGAGGAAGAGTAGGAAAAGTAGGGAATGAGGGGATAGATGTAGAGGAGGAGAGATTAGTAGGAGCGAGAGGAGGAAAATGTAAGGGAATTAAGGAGGAGATTTTAAGGGATGCGAGGTTCAGGAGAGATATAGAGGAGTAGAGATGAAAGGGAGTGAGAGTGTAGGAAAATTTAAGTGAATGGTGAGTAGCAGAAGATGTTAGAGGACGAAAGGAGAAGGTAATGAAATGATAGAGGATTAATTTTAAAGGGAGGGTTGAGGATTAGACGATGTAGATGGATAGAGATTTTAAAGAGAGCGATAGGAGGAGATATGTGAGTATATTATATGAGAGGATGATTATTGTAAGAAAGTTGAGATATAGAGAGGAGATAGGAGAAGTTAAGTTAAGATAAAATATGTAGAGACAGAAAGAGGCAGCACACAGGGGAGAGAGAGTGATATAGAGCATAGTGAGGAGGGACATCAGAGGAAGGAGAATAGTTGATACAGTGGGATTTGGCATTGAGATGGCCGTCCCCTGAACCAAAGTTTGTAAAACTTTTCTGTTAAGGAAAATAGTTTTTGAGAGATAAAAATCTGCCCGGTGAAGAGAGCTCAGCATGAATCTTTTTGAGATGTGTCTGTGGTGCAGTCTGCACACACAACATGCAACACAGATGTGACATTTTTAGGTATAGGAGGCTTGAGGGACTCTTGATGCCTCGTATGTCACAGTGGGGGCAACTGTACTGTTCTTAATAAAGCCCATTTGAGAAAACAAGATACAATGAAGGTTCTGACTGCCGTACAAAGACATGATCCTTCACTCCACAGACACTCCTCCGTAGTAGCATTGTGGTTACACACCTCTCATCGATGCTTTCCATTGTCCTTGATGATGTATCCTAGCATGCAGCTACTCGGGCATGGAGACCCATCTCACATGGCTTCCTGGCAACCGTAGAGCATGATTGTACAGAACATTGATGCAAAAGAGGTTTGGACTCGGAAGCCCTGTATAAGCAGAGTGTTTTAGCTACTTGCCCCTCTGCTTCAACAGTCTCATCCCTTTGGTCTGTAACTGAATACTGTAACGGTAATACAGTAAATTTTTTCCCCTAACAGTATATACACAGGGGCACATTGTCACTTACCTGTCCGGAGGGATTCACAGAAATGCGCTGTCCGTCGATAATGCGGTGCCGCGATTCACTAAGGATCGATATCATATCCTGCATGTGTCGCTTCCCCACTCAGGGTCCGCCAGAGTTCACCTCTTCTTCTGGTGCATGTAAGTGATTTGGGCTTGCGACATATTTGAAGTTAATCCCGCGCTCAGCCTGAATCCGATGGTTCGTCCAACGGCCCTGCCCAAAGACTTCTAGTCGCATGAAAGCAGTGCAGCTGCCGCCCAAAGCCAATCGTGTGGGACGCAATCCCTGTTAATACCTGTCACATACGTGCAACCCCAAGAAAACGTCAGAAAGTTCGGACCCTTAGTAAAATAAGCCCCAAAGTAAACTCATATATTCACTGTATAATGGTACTGTATATATCCACTATTACACAGTACATTCATGTTATGGGTATAACATATATAAAGTTTTGAAATGTAATTAGATACTGTGGAGCAATTTACTTTTTCCATCTCTGGGGGACTTTATAGAAAGTCATTGTCCTTGTATATGCTTCTGCGCAGGAGTCACTAAGATCGTGCGCACGAATACCTGAACGGTCACTATCCCCGCTCGGTCCGGCAGAGTTCGCCTTCTTCTCCCCGGTGCATGTGCTTGATCTGAGACATATTTGAAAGTAAATCCAGGACTCATTCCGAATAAGTCTGATCGTCAACGGGCCGCCACCTTGATTTCTGTCACATGAATGCAGCCGCAGAGCTGCGCCAAACACTGATCATCTGCGACTCAATCCCCGGTTTTAAATTAACTTTCACAGTGGCGCAAAACCCAAAACGCCAGAAGGTTTTTCCATGCCAGAAGTGTTTCCACGGACCTAGTAATTAACCCCTATATGTACATTTCACACTACTATACTGTAGTATAACATAAATATCCATATATGATTTCCCACTTCCCCTGACCCCAGGCCCTCTATACACTACCTAGATACTCCATGTCCCGACCCCAGGTCTCCAGCCTCCCTCCATACCCACTACAGTAGATCTCCCCCTGTCCCTGACCCGCAGGCTCCGGCTCCTCCATACACTACAGTAGATCTCCCCTGTCCTGACCCCCAGGCTCCGGCCTCCTCCATACACTACAGTAGTCATCTCCATGTCCTGACCCCAGCTCCAGCCTCCTCCATAACTACGAGATCTCCCCCTGTCCTACCCCAGGCTCCGGGCTCTCACTCCTACAGTAGATCCTCCCTTCCCCCCTGTTCCTGACCCGCAGGCTCCGCCTCCTCACATACACTACATAAGATCTTCCCCCTGTCCTGACCCCAGCTCCGGCTCCTCCATACCACTAACAGAAGATCTCCCCTGTCCTGACCCTAGGCATGGCTTCCTTCCACACACTACGTAGATCTCCCCCTGTCCTGATCCCCCTGTCCTGACCCCAGGCTCCGGCCTCCTCCATACATTACAGTAGATCGGACAGGACTGTGGGCCATTTGTATAGCGGGTCAAGATATTATAGACAATCTAACTACCACTCCTCAAGTGAAACTGATTAGAAAATAAAATTATAAGAAGTAAACCCCTCAACCAAAAAGTTACTTTGAATTCCATACCCCTGCATCATCCTGAGTCGTAGCCAATAATTTATCGTAGAATGGGGCAGATTTACTTACCTGGTCCATTCTCGATCCAGCGGTGCGTTCTCTGTGGAGGATTCGGGTCTTCCGGCGATTCACTAAGGTAGTGCGCCCGATGTCCACCAGGTGTCGCTGCGTCACAATCCGATCGCGTGCGCCAAAATCCCGAGGGAAAATCTGCGCAAAACGGAGATATTCGGATAACCGCGATTCGGGCCCTTTGTAAATGACCCCCAATGTCTCACCAACCTCATACACCAACTCCAGCATCTAGATCTATCTACACGATATCCAAACAATGAGATATCATTTATGGATCAATACTGTAGATCTTCATTCAGTGGACAATAAAACAGATAAGAACAATGCTTGACAATGATTTTATTCCCATTAGACTCATCTCCAGGACATTGGAGGAGGTCCCTGTATATGTGGACAGTGTGGTGGAGTATTGTAGGAGTATTATGGTAATTTGTACCTCGGGCAGTCCTCGGGTAGGACGCATCTCTTGGAGAGAAATGCGTCGTGTGTATATCCAGGGAGACAGAAGCAGCCTGGAAAACAATGTAGTGAGCACTTTACTAGAGGGTCTCCAGGTTTCCTGCAGAAACGACCACAGTCATTGCCACATGCTGCATATGTAGTGTTCCCCCCGGTGCAGCAGGCTTCGTTTTTCACACATTTTCCAGTATTATCAGCTACGGTGCCTTTCTTACACAGACATCCTTCTACACAAATTCTAGGGCACACGGGAGTGAAGTCATCGCAGGTGGGCTGACAGTGGCCGTTACACTCGCTATATTCTTTACCTTCTTCCTCTTTACAGGTGACTACAAGAAACAATACATGAGAAATACTTAGGATTTTGTCTATAAATAGAAAAATGTGGTTATCCAGGACAG
This sequence comes from Engystomops pustulosus, assembly GCA_019512145.1. NCBI lineage: Eukaryota > Metazoa > Chordata > Amphibia > Anura > Leptodactylidae > Engystomops > Engystomops pustulosus. The sequence goes on along the minus strand of WNYA01001226.1, from coordinate 8,244 downwards.
CGCCACTACTATCTACAGGATGTAAGTGGTATTGCGACTCATCCCTACTCACTCTATAATAATACCCGACACAACACATGAATAGCTGTGCCGATGTTTCGGAAGAATAGAACATAAAAGAGAGAAATGTGATAAGTATAGTGGGACAGTGATTTGCAGAAAATAGAGTAAATCTTTACTTTTTGCATCAAGGGAGGTCATCATCAGGAGGAGTAAACCTGCAAAATAACAAAAAAAAATTAGATAAAAGAAAGTTAATAACATACAAAACATATACAATGCGAAGGTTACCTAGTAAGTATGGTTGAAAAAAGACAAGTCCATCAAGTTCAACAAAGGACGGTAAGAGAGACAAATCTATATTATATTATATTATATATTATAACATAACCATCACGTAATTTTGATGAAAAAAGGACATTTAGATGCTTATTGAAGCTCTCTGCTGTCCCTGCTGTGAGCAGCTCCTGAGCTTAGCTATAGATTGACAGTCCTTATAGTAAAGAAACATTGTCGCCTCTAGAGATCAAGTTCAACAAAGGAAGGTAAGAGAGAGAGTTCTATATTATATTATATTACATTATATTATATATTATAACATAACATCATGTAATTTTGATGAAAACATTTTAGATGTTTATTGAAGCTCTCTGCTGTCCCTGCTGTGAGCAGCTCCTGAGCTCAGCTATTCCATATATTTACAGTCCTTACAGTAAAGAAACATTGTCGCCTCTAGAGATCAAGTTCAACAAAGGAAGGATAGAGAGCAGGTCTATATTATATTATGTTATATATTATAACATAACCATCATGTTATTTTCATGAAAAAAGGCATTTGGATGCTTATTGAAGCTCTCTGCTGTCCCTGCTATGTGCAGCTCCTGAGCTCAGCTATAGATTTACAGTTCTTACAGTAAAGAAACATTGTCGCCTCTAGAGATTAAACCTTTTTACTCTCGATACAGACAACGTCTTGTCTTCTGATTTGATATAACCTGAAACTACTTTTCACCATATTTTTTGTATGAACCATTTACATATTTATATAAATTAATCCCCTCCCCCCTTTTTGAGACAAATTAAATCAAATTATTTTAGTAATTTCTTTACTAAAGAAAGAGACCCTCCACTCCCCTTATTTTTGTGGCTCTTCATAGCAACCTCTCCAGCTCCAGGGCTTCCTTTTTATGGACTGGGGCCTACAATTGAATTGCATATTCCTAGTGAGGCTGAACCGATGCCTTGTACAGTGGTAATATTACACCCAAATAAAGAAATGTCCATTCCCTAAAAATCTATACATTCTAATTATCCAATCAGAACTTCAAACATTTACATCGCCCCACTACATTAAAATAGATTCCATAACTCAGATCAAATGGGTGGCATGGTGGCTCAGTGGTTAGCATTACAGTTTTGCAGCGCTGGGGACCTGGCTTTAAGTCCCAGGGTCAACATCTGCAAAGTGTTTGTCTGTTCTCCCCCTGTTTGCGTGGATTTCCTCCGGGTCCTCCGATTTCCTCCCACACTCCAAAACATACTGGTAGGTGATTAGACTGTGAGCCCCATTAGGGACAGGGACTGATTTGGCAAACTTTGCGCAGCGCTGCGTAATCTGTGTGCGCTATATAAATAAAGGATTTTTTTTTAAATGTGCATATTGGTTGGATTTGGTGTAGTTGACAATTTGAACTTGACACCCTCTTGGGTTTTCTTGCTCTGAGAGGTGAAGAAGAGCTATTTGGCAGTGGCACAGACTGCACTTCTTATTAAAGTCTACAAACTATAAACGAAAACCTGATTTGAGGTTTTTGTTGTATCTCAAGCACAGATAATGCAATTTATAAATTCCTGAAAAAGAATATTTATGAATCTGTGTATAATAGCAGTAATATTATAAGTAACACAATAATGTACAAGAAGATAATAAATACAACTTACTCAGGGATGGCAGCAGCATCACGGAGGTCCGGGTCATCTTCAGACTGAAGGCTAAGATGTTTCCCTGCAATTAATCGATTACGGCAAAAAATGACTGTGATCTGTTCAGGGCAACCAGAAAGCTGAATATATAGTTAAATAACCTTAGACACCGGCATAGAATATATTTGTGCCCCAACAGTAGCCAATAGTCACAGATCTTTCAAACAATAGTCACAGTTACTCCTTTGAACCTATAGTCACAATGTACTACAGCAGTCAATAATAACAGTGCACTCTCAGAGGTTTACAGGACCTACCCTGCAGTATCCAATAGTCACAGTGCCTGCCCCACAATAGCCAGTAGCCACATTGCCTGCCCCACAATAGCCAATAGTCACAGTGCCTGCCCCACATTCGCCAATAGTTACAGTGCCAGCCCCCCAATAGCCAGCAGCCACAGTGCCTGCCCCACAATATCCAGTAGCCACAGTGCCTGCACCACAATAGCCAATAGTCACAGTGCCTGCCCCACATTCGCCAATAGTCACAGTGCCTTCCCCACAATATCCAATAGTCATAGTGCCTGCCGCACAATAGCCAATAGCCACAGTGCCTGCCCCACAATAGCCAGTAGTCACAGTTTCTGCCCCACAATAGCCAATAGTCATAGTGCCTGCCCCACAATAGCCAACAGTCACAGTGCCTGCCACACAATAGCCAATAGCCACAGTGTTGCCAGAAGCCAATTGTTACATTGTCGAGTAGTAGCAAATAGTAGAAAAAGAAAATAGTCAGCTCACCACATTTCAATAAGTAGCAGATAGCCACAATATTTTCTGAAGCCCCCTCCTTATTGGACCATCTTTTCTGAAGCCCCATCCATATCAGGACAAGCCACAAAAAAGTGGACATTATACATAGCGGATATTATAGTGTCCCATTTTCTCTACCCACCTCACTTATAATGATCCTCTGTCTGTAGAACCTACAGTACATTGATATTCAGCTTTGCCCGCTCCCCCAAAGCCCCTGTTTCCTCCTCTGTGTATGTAGCTCTGGACCAAGTTTAGGTTCATCATTCTGAATGTATCAGAACTGCTTACAGCGGCCGGTTACTTTCCCACCTCACAGAGAGAAAAGAAGACGACTGCTGCTCCAGGGAAAGCTGATTATCGATTACAGCATTTGGGTAACTTGTACACCTCCTGCTCTGCTAGATATCAACACTGCTGATCATATCTTCCAAATTGTGGAGGTAACAAAAGAGCAGGTCACAGTGACTGCAAACCTTACTTAAGCCTTGTCACCTAGATTAACCCGTTATTGACCCCTATAATTATCCACCTTAGTGGATTTATAAGCACGGTGCAACTCATGATCAGTAAAAAATAAGTAATATGTACACAGTGACTACACCAGTAGAATAGTTAGTGCAGCTCTGCTATTCCGTGTGGTTGTTTCTGAAGCTTCTGCTGTGTGTTTGTGCTTTTCAGCTTGTTTGGAGATCCATGTACCCACCCTTGGCCTTCCCTCTCTTCCTCAAGAAAGGTAGTTAGGTTTTGTGTATGAGTGTGGAAGCCCAACCCCGAGCTCCTGCTTCCTGATCCAGTACTTCATAGGGGCAAGAGAAGACAGCAACCGGTGAGCCCCATAGAGGACTCAATGGTGGGATCTTAGAGATACTATACCCAAGCCAGTGCAGATAAAAGCTTTTGGATCTGCACGTGGAGTGCCGAGTGCTCACTGAGGTCCGGATGACCTGGGCACTGAAAATAACTCAGAAGTCCCTGTACCCATATTCCTTCTGAGGTCCAGTGCCACTTCTGTATCTGGTTAATGGTTATAAAAGTAGAAGAAAAAGCCTTGATATGTCAATGCCTTCTCATACACAGAGACAGGTATCTAAACCCCCGCTCTGTGCTGTAGTTCTATCAAATCGGGGTATAGAGTATGAAGTAGAGACATTTGGCTTCAGGATAACCCTGTGTCCAAGCATTTTAAGACACATAATTGGAGAGATACACCTTCTGCTAAAAGATGTGCAGTAGTGTCCTGGTGTAGACATTCATTACTCACTTCAAGGTTAAAATTCAAGACACAACAACTCTGAAGCCTGCGTCATAGAAATGCTCATAGATTTAGACCCGGGAGGAGAGAACAGCCCTTGTGCCCTGGTCACATCATGGAAATAGTCAGATCAGCTGTAAAGGAGGCTCTGACAGTGAGGAGGAGATATAGGATGAGACTATACCCACATTAATACAACTAAGACTAAAAAAAAGAGGTAACACAACATACAGAAGGAAGGGTTAGGCGACCGGCAGAATACTGACTCTCGGGATGGAGTACTGGATAATACCACTATGATGTACACTGCGCGTCATCTGATATCCAAGCTAGCATAGACATAGAACAAATAGAACCATAGAGGAAAAGACTGCACATGCAGAAAAGTGTCATCATTTACCTTAAAATTTCAAGAAGAAAAAAGTTTGTAATCTTGTAACCAATGGCTACTAGTGGGATCAGACCCAGTGATCTGTTATCAGGATGGAAGGTAATTATGCCAGAGGGGAAATTGCAGATACTTATACCCAAGAAGGAGAGGAGGAAAAATGTAAAGGGAGGGGTGAGGAGGAGAGATGTAGAGGGAGGAGAGAGGAGGAGGGATGTCTAGGGAGGAGAGAGGAGAAGAGATGTAGAGGAGGAGGGATGTAGAGAAGGAAGAGAGAGGATGTAGAAGGAGAGATGCTGAGGAGATGATAGATGTAGAGGGAGGAGAGGTTGGAGACGTAGAGGAGGGGAGAATGTAGGGGGAGGGAGGAAGAGAGGAGGAGGATGTCTAGGGAGGAGAGAGGAGAAGAGATGTAGAGGAGGGAGAGATGTAGAAGGAGGAGAGAGCATGAGAGATGTAGAGGGAGGAGAGAGGTGGAGACATGTAGAGAGAGGAGATAGAGAGAAGGAGAGATGTAGAGGTAGGAGTAGAGATGTAGAGAGAGGAGACAGAAGGGGAGATATAGAGGGAGGAGTGAGAAGGAGAGATGTAGAGGGAGGAGAAATGTAGAGGGGAGATGATTAATGTAGAGGGAGGAGAGAGGAGAAGAGATGTAGAGGGAGGAGAGATCAGGAGAAATTTAAAGGGAGGGTGGTTGAGAGGAGGAGAGATGTAGAGGGAGGAGTGAGAAAGAGATGTGGGGGGAGGAGAGAGAAGGAGAGATGTATAAGGAGGAAAGAGGAGGAGAGATGTAGAGGGAGGAAAGAGATGGAGAGAGGTAAAGGGAGGAGAGCTAAGGAGAGAAGTATAGGGAGGAGAGAGAGAGGAGAGATGTAGAGGGAGGAGGAGAGAGGAGGAGATATTTAGAGGGACGAAAGAGGGAGGAGAGATGTAGAGGAGGAGGGATGTAGAGGAAGGAGAGATGTAGAAGGAGAGAGCATGATAGATGTAGAGGGAGGAGAGAGGTGGAGACATGTAGAGGAGGGGAGATGTAGGGGGAGGAGAGAGGAGGAGGGATGTCTAGGGAGGAGAGAGGAGAAGAGATGTAGGAGGAGAGGAGAGAATGGTAGAAGGAGGGAGATGCATGAGAGATGTAGAGGGAGGAGAGAGGTGGAGACATGTAGAGAGAGGAGATAGAGAGAAGGAGAGATGTAGAGGTAGGAGTAGAGATGTAGAGAGAGGAGACGAGAGATGCAGGGGGAGATATAGAGGGAGGAGTGAGAAGGAGAGATGTAAGGAGGAGAAATGTAGAGGGGAGATGATTAATGTAGAGGGAGGAGAGAGGAGAAGAGATGTAGAGGAGGAGAGAGGAGGAGAAATTTAAAGGGAGGGGTGAAGAGGAGAGATGTAGAGGGAGGAGTGAGAAAGAGATGTGGGGGGAGGAGAGAGAAGGAGAGATGTATTAAGGAGGAAAGAGGAGGAGAGATGTAGAGGGAGGAAAGAGATGGAGAGATGTAAAGGGAGGAGAGCTAAGGAGAGAAGTATAGGGAGGAGAGAGAGAGGAGAGATGTAGAGGGAGGATAGAGGTAGGAGATATTTAGAGGGACGAAAGAGGAGGAGAGATGTAGAGGGAGGAGGAGAGGAGGAAAAGTAGAGGGAGAAGTGAGGAGGGATGAGATGTAGAGGGAGGAGGAGGAGAGAGGGAGGAGAGAGGAGGAAAATGTAGAGGGAAGTGAGAGGAGGAGAGTGTAGAGGGAGGCGAGGGCAGGAGAGTAAAGGGAGGAGATGAAGAGGAGGAGAGTGGAGGAGAAATTTAAGTGAGGGGTGAGGAGCGGAAGATGTTAGAGGGAGGAGAGAGAAGGAGAGATGTATAGGAATGAGAGAGGAGGAGTAATTTAAAGGGAGGGGTGAGGAGTAGAGATGTAGAGGGAGGAGGAGAGATTTAAAGAGAGGAGATAGGAGGAGAGATGTAGAGGGAGGAGAGAGAAGGAGAGATGTAGAGGGAGGAGGAAATATGTAGAGGGAGAAGAGAGGGGGAGAGAGGAGAAGTTAAGTTAAGATAAAAAATATGTAGAGACAGAAGAGAGGCAGCACACCAGGGGGAGAGCAGGAGTGATATAGAGGATAAAGTGAGGAGGGACATCAGAGGAAGGAGAAGAGTGATACAGTGGGAGGTGGCATTGAGATGGCCGTCCCCTGAACCAAAGTTTGTAAAACTTTTCTGTGTAAAGGAAAAATAGTTTTTGAGAGATAAAAATCCTGCCCGGTGAAGAGAGCTCAGCATGAATCTTTGAGATGTGTCTGTGGTGCAGTCTGGCACAACACAACATGCAACACAGATGTGACAGTTTTAGGGTATAGGAGGCTTGAGGGACTCTTGATGCCTCAGTATGTCACAGTGGGGGGCAACTGTACTGTTCTTAATAAAGCCCATTTGAGAAAACAAGATACAAATGAAGGTTCTGACTGCCGTACAAAGACATTGGATCCTTCACTCCACAGAACATCTCTCCGGTAGTAGCATTGTGTGTTACACACCTCTATCTGATGCTTTCCATTGTCCTTGATGATGTAATCCTAGCATGCAGCTACTCGGGCATGGAGACCCATCTCACATGGCTCCTGGCACCGGAGAGCATGATTGTACAGACATTGATGCAAAAAGAGGTTTGGACTCGGAAGCCCTGGTATAAGCAGAGTGTTTTAGCTACTTTGCCCTCTGCTCTTCAACAGTCTTCATCCCTTTGGTCTGTAACTGAATACTGTATACTGTATACAGTAAAATTTTTTCCCCATACAGTATATACACATTGGGGCACATTTACTTACCTGTCCGGAGGGATTCACAGAAAATGCGCTGTCCGTCGATAATGCGCTGTGCCGCGATTCACTAAGGATCGATATCGATATCCTGCATGTGTCGCTTCCCCACTCAGGTCCGCCAGAGTTCACCTTCTTCTTCCTGGTGCATGTAAGTGATTGGGCTTGCGACATATTTTGAAAGTTAAATCCCGCGCTCAGCCTGAATCCGATGGTTCGTCCAACGGCCTGCCCAAAGACTTCTATCGCATGAAAGCAGTGCAGCTGCGCCAAAAGCCAATCGTGTGGGACGCAATCCCCTGTTAAATACCTGTCACAGACGTGCAAACCCCGAAAACGTCAGAAAGTTCGGACCCTTAGTAAATAAGCCCCATAATGTAAACTAATATTCACTGTATAATTGTACTGTATATATCACTATTACACAGTACATTCATGTTATGGGTATAACAGTAATATAAAGTTTTGAAATGTAATTAGATACTGTGGAGCACATTTACTTTTTCCATCTGGGGGACTTTATAGAAAGTGCATTGTCCGTGTATAATGCTCTGCGCAGGGAGTCACTAAGATCGTGCGCACGATATCCTGAACGTGTCACTTCCCCGCTCAGGTCCGGCAGAGTTCGCCTTCTTCTCCCCGGTGCATGTGCTTGATCTTGAGACATAATTTGAAAGTTAAATCCAGGACTCAGTCCGAATAAGTCGGATCGTCCAACGGGCCGCCACCTGATTTCTGTCACATGAATGGCAGCGCAGCTGCGCCAAACACTGATCATCTGCGACTCAATCCCCGGTTAAATAACTTTCACAGTGGCGCAAAACCCAAAACGCCAGAAGGTGTTTCCATGCCAGAAGTGTTTCCACGGACCCTTAGTAATTAACCCCTATATGTACATGTCACACTACTATACTGTAGTATAACAATAAAATATCCATATATGAGATTTCCCCACTTCCCTGACCCCAGGCTCCTCTATACACTACAGTAGATATCTCCATGTCCTGACCCCAGGCTCCAGCCTCCTCCATACACTACAGTAGATCTCCCCCTGTCCTGACCCCAGG